>JABFQM010000741.1:0-29524 GCA_022816865.1 Zelostemma sp. ZL-2020
TTTTTACGAATAACCCTATGCTCGTTGGCATCGCTAGGGTATAAATTGTTAGTGATCAAAATTTCAAAGCATTTCATTGATAATTTCCTGAGTTGTCGCGATTTATATTTTATAAAACATTGATTTTAGGTTAAAATTTTTTCGAGGTTTTTATTTTTTTTCTCACAAACAAAGAGAGCTACATAAAAATTTTATGGGATAAAAAAGTGCCCTATACAATTTCATACAACTTAGTATTTTTTTTATTCTGTTACGGTCATCTTAATTTTTTTCTTTCCAAAAAAGCCATAAGGGTCATAATTTTCGGCCGGCCGAGCGCTCGGCGAGTTATAGAATCCGGCCACTCATTACTTGTGTTTTTTCGCATTTTTGGAATGTTTGCTAGTGTAATTAATGAGGTAATTGCGTACAGCGGCACGTCGTTTCTTACCCGGAAAACATCGCTTTCATTTTTCGTGGCATCGTCGTCAGGCAACGGTTTCAAAATACCGGCAGAAACGAGGTGGGCGCAGACAGCGGAACCAATTTTCTTCAAATCGGCCTCCGACATTTCAGCCTTCATGCGCTCCGATAGCCCCGATGTCAGCCAATTCGCTAAATATTTGCCTGGAACGGTTCATAATTATTCGACGGGGAACGGAGCATCACTGCCAGCGCGTTCTCTTCTAGAAAAGACTCGTCATTATCGCAAAAACGTAGGCGTTTACCGGCGTTTGTTCGGGTCTTCGGTAGGAGGATTAACTCAACTCGGAATAACGAAGGCAATGATTTATCAACTTCCGTCTTGTTCTTAAACAAGACGGAAGTTCTTAAATAACATTTGTCGTCGAAGAAAAAAGCGATAAGATACAGCTTTTTGAGGTTTGAGTTTCACTAGTTGTGAGTCGTTTAAATCGTAAAATATGACCTAATTAAATAATGGATTTTCCCGAGATAATGACTCACACTTTATTACCTTATTTCACGATTGCATTGAACCAATCAGTCAAGATTTTTCTAATCATTTTTAAACAACTAGAAGTTTAGATAAAACTAGAATTGAAGTTTTAACGTAAAAATGAAACAAATGGTCATTCTAGATAATTATTTTGTCGCGGAATTGTGTCATTAATGTCCACTAAAAATAGTTCGAGCAAAGTTCGAGATTCGAAAAAAACCGGATTCTTCGTAGTCAAATTCTTCGATAAAATGCACGATGTTCGCCTTCACCTTTGACCCGAAATTTCGCGACATCCAATGTTCCGTTAATTACATCGAGAAGTGTAATTTGAAGTTATTGGTTTTAGAAAAATCTCACTTGTACTGGCATTAAACTCTGTTTGCGACACTCGAATCGCGTAAAATCGTAGAACACGCGCGCGAGTTGCCGGTCTCACTGGTACTGAAATAAAGTGGGACTGATAATGTCGGGATTGAAATGAGAATCGAGATTAGACTCGTCAGAAGCGAGAACTCATCTGTTTATTGCAACGACTGTTGATTTTGAAACGGAAACTTTTATTCATTCATTTACGACCACGATTTTCAACAACGTTAATTAGCGTTTCTTGAAAACCAATAAAATTGCAGTTTATTTAAAGTCTGTCCCAGCGCAGAAAAATCAAGCAAATTTACGCAAAGTTACCAAAACGAAGTAAACTTTCGCGACCCTTATTGAAGGTTCACGCGGCAATTCGAAAAAAGCGCTTATCAGTCTTGATCGTGTCATCGATCAGTGACTTTGAAATAAAAACGGAAATCCACGCGAGTTTTATTATCGCGATAAAGAGTCGATAACCAATCGATTCCGCTCGCTCTAATTACAAATTTAATCATTTCTGACACGCAATAACATTTTCCATAATAGAAAATCATTTTTACCTTCGAATCTTTCGTGCAATCTTTCGTCCAGTTTTTTTGGCATCATCCTGACCCGAGGACTGCTGCGGGATTCGAGGGTGCTTCGATCGAGGGTAAGACTCGCCACCCTTCTGAGCACGGTCCCTCCGGGGGAGGATTCGTTGGCACTGTGCCTGCGATGCGGAGTTTCCACGTGCAAGTAAGCGAGCGCAGGCGAGCCTATTAAAACGCACAAATAAACGTCACCACGTGTCCTCGTGGTCATTTTTACCGTAAAACGCCAAAAGACTCATTGTGATTCTCGTCCACTAATTTTTGTACACTCAATACAAAGTCTTGGGTGAGTTTTTACGGATTTTTTGGAGAACGCTTTGAACGTTGTATCGGCCGGTTCGCGTTGCTCAATACTGAATTTTTTTCTCGAGGAGCTCGGCGTTCATAAAGCAAATGCGATTATCGTTATTGTCATAACACTCGTTAAATGAAACGTTTCGTTTGTAAATACTGCGGAAAAACCGGAGGTTATGTTCTAACTGATGAATTTAAAACATCAGTTTTGTTTTTGATAACAGCGAGTAATTTATATGCCGAGGCCAATAGAACTTTAAATGCTCTAATTATTTATTAATTGATTGATAAAAATCGGAGAAAATAGAAATAATGGAATCCGACAATTTTCACGTTGAAAATTTGTTTTTAATAAAAACAAGCCATTGACCCAGAAGCCGAGAAGGCATGGGAAATAAACCAATAATATAATAAAAACAAGCCATTTCTTTGCAGTTGTCGCGTTGAAGAAATTATTCAGAGCAGAAAAAAAACGTTGCTGAATTCGCTGCGTAAAAATGGCAATTAGAACTCGCATTGTAACAAGCGTCCGTGAATTAGCGACACAAATCTCACGATTAAGAATTGTCGCGAGTTTCGTAATAGTCTTAGCCGCTCTCAATCATTAGAAACCGAGACGCAGTTGCAGAAACGTGTCAATGATGCAGGCAAAGGCTTAACAATTTATCCCTGGAAAATTATTTTTTATACCGCATGCATGATTTCGACCCTTTTTCATGTCCTGTGACCGGTAGGGTCACGTGGAAGGCTAAAAATGGAATGCGGAGAGTCATTTTACCACGCTGACATCTACCATTAGTCAGCGCTTAAAATTCGTGATTTTAAGCTCGTTCGACACGCATTAAAAAACGTCGAAATCGTTCATGCGTTATTGTAACAGGTCGTGTGCATCACGGGGACAAGGTCTTTTTACGCGCTCGGCGTAAAAAGACCCGTTTTGTCCCCTTGGAACCTCGATGTAGGCAAAGGTTGGAGGTTTTGTTGCCTGTATCCAGGTTGATTAATCCCCTTTGTTATGCGCCCCAAGGTCCGAGCTTCGAGTCGGAGCGCCGAGAACACAGTGTCAAAAATGCAATAAAGCACCGAGAGAATTTTCTAAAATTCCAGCACTAGGCAAGGGCCGAAGCACCCTGCGAATGCAATTGCAGCGTACCTGGCTCGCGCAGTAGGTGCTCAGCAGGGGTTATTTACTCAGGACTTTCAGTAAAATTTGGGAATCAATTTGCCTATACCGAGGTTGCCCGACTCGAGGTTTCAGTGTATACTATTATATTTTTCGTCATTGAGAATCGTTATTTCGGAATCTTCTGCCGGTGTAATCATTGTTTTTAAAGATATGTAGTTTTTCCATTTAAACGTTCACAAATTTAAATGAACACAGTGATATCCTCCAAATAAAACATTCCATTACCGGTGTTTCATCACCTGATGAATCGCAAAAATCGTCCGAAAACTAAGCAAAAGTCCAACTTACTCATCGTGGGTGAAACGGCCGATAATTCGATCTTCTTGTGCTTCGTCAGCGAGAAAGGCGACTTTTCCCCGAGTTTACCGTCGACGGTGTCGCGCGATAATTTCGGCAGCTCTTTCCCGATTACGCCGAGCTCTTTATCGGCTACCATGGCGTTTTCCGGATCGGTAAACACACTGTCACTGGAGGATCGTTGACTGGGCGGCGTGGGGATGTCCGGTGCGGCTTGTTTGATGTTTGCACGACGCCAAGAGTCGGTCACGAGAAGCGAAGGGCCTGTGGTCTCCGGATCCTCGTGGTCCCTCTTTCCCTCCCCCTTTCCCGGCTCGGCAAGTGGGGGGCCAGGATCGGATGCCAATTGCGCCGCCTCCACATTCTCATCCCGCTCTTCCTTCTCCGATTTTATTTTCTCGATTCTCGGTATTTCCGGCGAAGGCTACATAAACGAAACAATTAGGCATGCAAAAAAAACTTTTTCATGTCTTTTACGTTTTCGTAGGTTTTCAAAAAACTCAAAATCCAGGTCAACGTCATTTTTCCGGGTCGACAAATTCTCGCTCTTTTGTTTCGGAATTTCTCTTTTTTTTCTCTTTTCGATATCATTTTTGGAGTGAATTTCTCGCGCTTGAAATAAGGCCTTGCGAATACGACGTGCCAAAATCAATAGTTCACTGGGCAACTGACCTTTGTTGTGAACTTGGGCGGTTTGGGCGCTGGTCTTTTGGCAGGTGTGTGGGCCTTTTCAAAGGTAGCGACCGGAGCGATTGGAGCGGCCGGAGCGACCTTGGGAGTTCCCTCGGTTTTCCGGCGAGGGGTCGCGACTTTTTTCGTCGATTTTTCGGACTCCGGGGAGCCAATCTCGTCCAAAATCGTCCCGGAATCCTTGGACTTTCGGTGCTTCTTTTTGCCATCGCTTTGCAGGTTGCCCATGTCCGAGCGCGGGCTTTTTAATACTTGGGATGCACCATCCCTCGCGGGGATGAGCCCGATGTTGCTCAACTGCTGGGGAAACCATGTGCGAAACTGTTCGTGGACTTCGTTTGCGGCTGCGCCGTTCTCGTTCATTCTCGTTCAATACTACAGAAAAGCTGCGGGATTAAAGGACATTTCGATCGAGATTCTTTTCTTCTTTTTGGAAAATTGGCACATTTCTTATGGGGCTTTACAGTTTTTTGAGAAAAGGAGTTTTGGAAGGTTTTGAATCTTTGCATTGCTTTCGATACTTAAAATATGGAAACCGCGTAAATTTCTATGAGGTGTTGATAACAACGTTAAAATGAAATTTTCATCGAGATTCTTTTCTTATTTTAGAAAAATTTAGAAATTATTTGGTTTCAAATTTTTTTCGAGAAATATGGGACTGAAAATATTTTATTTTTGTTTACACCGCTTTCAGTACATATTTAAAATTTTCACGGGTCGTAAATAAACAACAGTTAAAAACCACTATCTCGATTTTGTGTAGTATAAAATAAAATCGGCGCGATTCCCTCTCGCTCAGCATTCTCGACGATAAATCTAAATAAATCGTGATTCTAAACACATGACAAGACAGAAGCAAAATGATTTGTTGAAAAAATTACTGACTCACTTATAACCACAGTTCAAAGTTCCTTTGTTAATTTATTTAAAATACTGATGAATTTAGTCAAAAACTATGTACGTGATTCCTGTCGATCGGACTAAATTACACTGACAAGATATAAAATCAATTGTATTTACATTTCAGTGGTCGCTTTAATGTTTATCATTTGTGTTTGTTTTGATAGCATCGATATCAAAATTCCAACAATCCTCTTCTCTCTTCTGCGGCCCTGTGAGCATATTTCCTCACTACGTTACGTTTATTGGTCCTGACCAACAACGCTGGAAAGTACGTTGACCTATAACATTCGCTACCGTGTGTATTTACATTCATGCACTATAATCTCTACTAATCATTTATTACCGAGCAGTGTTCCTTTATTTATGTTAAAAAATACGGAAACATCATCTCCGAAATAAACTACGTCCCCCTGAACCTTTTACGCTGACTATTATTCTCATGCCAGTTCAAATTCCACCAACAACTCCGAACTTAAACTTGAAAAAATGTTCTTCAAATTCAAACCTGTTTTCAAATCTCCCGCGCTTCCACCAAATCGCTGCAACTTCATTCCACATTCGCGTAAACTAACCTAAAAATCTCGTCGCGTGAAAGTTTTCGTCGTAACACGTGTGTCGCATAAACAAATCACGAAAAATATTAAAAACTTTTGCGCAAAATGAGCGATTCGGATTCAGAGGCTCCAAAAACCACCAGGGTCGTCGACAACGCGTGGACCCTCAAGGTCCCGAAATTCCGCCCAGAGGACAACCCGAGTCGTCTCCTGGAGGAGAGTTCGTTCGCGACTTTATTCCCGAAATATCGCGAGCAGTACCTGCAGAAATGTTGGCCGCTTGTGCAAAAAGCCTTGAACGAACACGCGATCAAAGCGGAACTCGATCTAATTGAAGGCAGTTTGACAGTGCGAACTACGCGTAAAACCTGGGACCCTTTCATCATCATCAAAGCGCGCGATATGATCAAACTCTTGTCGCGATCCGTGCCTTTTGAACAAGCCGTCCGCGTTTTGCAGGATGAAACCGGCGCCGACATAATCAAGGTAAAATCCGAAATTTCATTTTTTCTCGATGTATTTTCATTTACAATACATCGAGAATTTTTTCAATTTTTCAGAATTTACTAAACATGCAAGAAAATTGAATAACTTTTTGTTTCGTAGATATCATCATTCGTTCGCAACAAAGAGAAATTCATAAAGAGACGCCAGAGATTAATCGGACCCAACGGCTGCACGCTGAAATCCATCGAGCTTCTCACGGACTGCTATGTCCTGGTTCAAGGCCAAACCGTGGCCGCGCTTGGTCCTTACAAAGGCTTGCAGCAAGTGCGCCGGATAGTAGAGGACTGCATGAAAAATGTTCATCCGATTTATAACATTAAGGCTCTCATGATTAAGGTTGAACTGGCCAAAGATCCCCAGCTGAAGAACGAAAACTGGGAGCGTTTCCTGCCAAAGTTCGCGAGCAAGAATATCAGCAAGAGAAAGCAGCCCAAGGTCAAGAAAATTAAGAAGGCGTACACTCCATTCCCGCCCCCTCAGCAAGAGAGTAAATTGGATCAACAACTTGCTTCAGGAGAATACTTCCTTTCGGTGGAGCAGAAGAGGGCTAAAAAGAAGAAGCAGCAGGACGAAAAACACGAGGAGGCGAACAAAAAGAGGGAGGATCGCAGATCCCAGGCCTTTGTTCCTCCGGCGGAAACGAGCGAGAAGAAAACCTCTATGGAAACGAAAGAAATTGATATCGAGAAGTTTAAGAAGAAAGTAAAAATGGGACTGAAAAAGAAGACGAAGAAAGCGGAGTAAATTAGGATCGTTTTAGACATGTAAATAACTGTAAATAAAATTGACAGGTTTTATAATTGCAGCAGCGACAAGGAAAATAGACGATTTTTCGGACAATTCCGTGTTTTATTACAAAAGCTGCTTAAAGTAATCTTAATGCGTTATTTTATTATACATAGTCAACGCGATTGAGAATCACGTTTTCGTAATTCCTTTCGCATTTCGTTCGTCAAGAAATACACTTATGACTACTGGTTTTTCGTCTAAAGACCGTTCATTTTGGTGGATAAAAAACGATGAATCGTGTACAACTTTTGGAATGAATTCTTATCTAGTGAAAATGAAAAATTGGACAAGCGTCGATTACAAAATTTGCCAAATCCGAAAGCACATTTGCACGGCTTACCGATAAATATAGTATATGTTGTATAAATATATTTACATTATCGTCGTTTACGTAATCGGCAGTGCGCCTATCACTCGTTAATTGAAACGTAACGTTTTTCGAATCGTTCAACAAAGTAGCAATAAATAATCGCTAGAAAAACGCACTTCTTTTTACAACTTAATTATATGTATATATTTATATTTGAGTTGTATTTTCACGTTTGCACAACCAAGTGTACGTAATTTATGTATACAAAAATAAATCTCTGTGGATGTATATTCACACACACAATAACCTCGCAAGATTTTCGTTATGATTTTTCGTTTAACCGTGAGATCAAGTATGATGAGATTCTCGTGAATAAAGATGGATATCCAAATCATTGTTTAATATGTAATTTGCATTATCAGGCAAACAATTATGACATTTTTAGATTTCTTTGCGAATAGGCAGTATGGAAATATATACAGATCAACGAGAAGCTCTTGGAGCAAAATTCCATCGACTCTAAATTGCGTACTTAAGAGGAATCCGCAAATTCCTCTTTATCGACCGAGTTTCAAAAACGCTGTTTCATTTTTACGCGACTGTGATTGAAATTGTCCTTTTCGGAATTGAATGTAAATGTATTATTTTCTTGTCCCAAAAATCGGAAGAAAGAAAATGATACACTGATTTTTTGAGATATTCACATTCAATGTTGAGAAGGATTTCTTCTTCAGTTAATTATAGCCGCGACAAAATGAAATGGCGTTTTTGAAACTCGATCGGTAAACAGGAGTTGTCGAATCCTCTTAAACTAATTTTTCATAGCGCTACATGGATTTATTTACAGTGGAAAACAGCAATCTTTCATCCTTATTTACACTCTCAACCAAACGCAAAATTTCTCTAAATCGATTGCAAAGTATAAAATTTTATTTCACTAAAAAATATAAAAACATTGTAAATCGTTAGAATAAAAAACACTGCAATTCCTTGTTTTGTTAGAAACTCGTTTGACTAGTAAAATAACAAATACATCACTGCAAAATTATAATCACCGTTCCATTATAACGCGACTGTGATTGGCCATTCAACATTCAGTCGCCCCAAAACAAAACGTTTTCAAACCTTCTTCGATAAAAAGGAATCTCCCGAATCCTCTTAAACTAAAAGTAACATAAAAACGACGAAAACAAAAATCAGTCATTTCCACATCCCAAAAAATAAAAATATCGCTTTATAAAACGTTCCTTCAATTCTCTAAACATTGCACAGGAATTCCTAAAATACGCCCGCAAAAACCCCAAATCAATGAACGATTACAAAATCGGATCCTGATACAGTCGTTGGGTTGTGCGTTTTCGCTGAAAATTAAACTTCGGGAAGAGCAGCGTGAATCGACGAGCCCGAAAAACCAACGAAAAAAAAAGTTCCTTTCGTTCTAAAACGAACAAAGTCGCCGTCGATTCGAATAAAGTTCATGTCGCCAGCAACGAAGTTTTATCAACGATGAAACGTATTTACAATAATGTCCATTGGGAAAAAGTCCAACTTTTCGCTGCGTAAAAAAAGTGAATTAACAAAAACATTAGTTCGATTTGAAGTTGTAGAGATGCCACTGCTGAGTTTCCGCGTTGGAGTCGCATTTTTCCGCGGTTATTCCTCGCTGCGCGTGATGCCTCGAGTCTATGCAAACAGGGATGCGGGCGTGACGGATCAAACCACCCTCGAGGTGACGCCACTTTTGGTTCTCGCTGGCGTCGCAAATTTGCATAAGTAACGTCGTGCCCTTTGCGTACACCGGCAGGGTCAGGCAGAGATCGTGGTGTTTAATCAGCCCGTCTTTGGTCAAACCCCATTCCTAAAAACGAAGTTCCAGGTTTAAACATTTCGAAATGAAAAATGTGCAGCTTGTTCAAAACCCATTTTCATCCGAATTGTAAAAAAGAGTTCAAGGATCCAAGAAGTTCAACAGTTTAACAAGAGTTTAAGGCTAAAATTACACGTAGAAATAGAAGTGCCAGTCCTAAAAACGCAATAAAAAATAATGCACGTACCTGATTTCCGCCCGTGTCGTGGCAGGGATAAAGACCGACATTTCCGTCCAGCAAATGTCCCATACTGTCCAGACACGCGGTTCCTTGTTTCAGAGCCCCACCCGGACCGCCTTCGCTCGTAGGAATCAACAATTCCGGATAAACTTGCTTCAGGTACCAGCTAAACGGTTTGCAATGCAGCTTTCTCTTCAGCTCCATTCTTTCCTGAATACTTCGAACGCAACGCGAAATTCGATGAGTTTTTGAGCTCGATTTTCGATCTCGAACAAAGTCAACTTACTTTCCGTATGGGATATTTCTCGCCAGGGGAACCGCGTTGTAATAAAACTGTTTGTACTCGTCCATCCAGACCTCGGCTGCGCGCCGCGTATTTCGCGCGAAAACGTTTCCGCTTCCGCCAGGGAAAGAGTAGGGATGACGTTTCCGGAAGACGTGTCCGACCCGGGAACACGGAATAATTTCCAAACTACCCCCGCATTGCCAGACCCTGAAGGAAATTTCTGGAAAATCCAAGAAGAATCGAGCAGTTTCACAAACAATTTATCCTTTGAAACGCGCGACATTCGGGACCAAAAAGAAATGTTTACCCAGATTTTCCCCTCCCCAAACGTCCATCTGGGTGTCGTATTTCCCCAGCTTCTCGAAGTAGCCTTTGTCGATGACGAAAAGTCCGCCCGCGATCATCGGCGTTCTTATCGCTTGGGTCGGATCTTTCTGTCGCGCTTGTCTTTCCGACTGGCTCAGGTACTCCCATTTGAAGACCAAACTCCAGTCGAAACCGCCCCTCAAATCGGCCGAAGCCCCTGGAAAATGCGCTCTTCAAAATCCGCGACTTTCTTCGATTTTTTTTTTCGAAATATTTGGGTTTACCGATGTATTGGAAAGTGTCCATGCTGATGACGTCGATGACCGGGCAAACGACCCTGCTGGGATCCTCGGCGACCCTCTCTAAAAGCGGCTCCAGCCAATCGTTGTTGCACTCGCAATGCGAGTCGAGAAAGGTCAAAACGTTCGCGGTCGACGCGTCAGCCCCGCGAACTCGGGACCTCATCAAACCCTCGCGTTTTTCGTTTCGGATCACCCGCACTTTGTGGATCTTCGAGAGCTCCTCGCCGTCCTCCGCTGAAATTTTTTATCGCGATTTCGCCGTTAAATCCAGAAACTCCTTTTCGTATGCCAAGTTTCCAAAAACGCTATTTTATTAATTCAAAAATGGAAAAAAATGTTTTTTCTTTCGATTTCTTTCAAATAAAACGGCGTTTTTTGAAACTCGGTCCTCTCGAGCTGTCGAATTTTGTTTCGCGACTTACGATTATCGCTGAAATCGTCGACTAAAATGATTTCCTGGATGAGACGTTCGGGACTTCGGTTCAGGACGCTGAAACGATAACGGCGTTATTCGGAGTTTGAAAAGTGGCGGGAATATCTACGATCCTCATTTCCCCGGTCCAATTACAGTTCGCCGACTTCCCCTCGATTTTACGGTGCCGAGATTACCCGGTAATCTCCGGAGCGTCGAAAAATGCTCGCGTTAATTCGACGGTTATGAGAAAAATGTCTGATTTACGTCCGGGGTTGGTTCCCCGGATTAATAAGGGGGAAGGTGACGAAGGAACGACGATTAGAAAATTCCGCCGATGGTCGATTGTACGGGAAAACGTTAGAAAAATTCACTTTTCATTTTTAAACCGCGAAAAACCGTCTGCAATTTTTTATCTCGGCATAATAATAATAATAATTTCAATTACCTGACGACAGTTCGTAAAAGCGTCGAACGTGCTTCATTATGAAACGTAATAATTACCGACGTCGCTGGAAGATCTCGCCTCCACTGTTTCAGAAGGCACCTGAAACAAGAAACGAAGAAATTTAAATTCCTCATCCCTCGCGAAGTTACAAATTCAATAAATATTGCAACGAGGTTTTAACGACGAGACGCGCACTTTTCGCTCTCCGCCAGGACAATTATTATTCCCCAAAGGTGCTCGCGCTTTCACGTTCCACAACTTTTTTCCCTCGATAAAAGATCGACTCGCATTTGCGTGATGGAAAATTATAATCCAGTTCGATTTGCGAAATGTTATGGGCGGAATTTACGAGTGCGCTCTTTTATGATTCCGTCCTCGAGAGGAAACGCATGCGAATGTTCCTCTGTCATGTAAACTAGTTTCGACGCTGATCTCGATGTCCTCAACAAACTCTCGCTTTGTATTTCAATGGTTCTCCGCGTCTCGGAAAAGTGCAATTGACGGTTCGCTTGTTCAACGAATCGGGCATCGACCTCGATAAAAAAACTATGAAACCATACTTTCGGACGTTCCTTTCAGCAAAAAACGCGCCTTTGAATTCTCGAAACTTTCGTCGTGATTTTTGAAAAGCGGCCCGTGTTGCTGGCGTGTACAGAGCTTTTATTAGATCGCTCCCGGTACGTCAAAGTCAATATTCCACGATATTTATGCAAGGTCCAAAAGTAGGTCGCTCCACGCGCCATAATCGGTGTCGGTTCGCATGAAAAATTTAATTATTTTCACCTCTCGACATTTCGCGCGCTTTTCAAAAGGAATAATCGTGGAAAAGACGAATCCTCCTCTTTTTTTCACTTAATACGCCGTAAAATAAAAACGTCGCGGGCAATTGCATGAAAAATATTTCAGTTTCTCGAGCAAACTCGCTTTTGGAATGTTGACAAAGTTCTATTTGACGAGAGAAAAAGAAAGGGAGAGGGAGGGAGAGGAAGAAAAAAAAGTGTTGAAGGATCGCGAGAGGCGAGGATAAGAAGGGTTACATGAATGACGCAGGGTTGGAAGTGGAAGGCTCATAAATGACGGCCAGACACGGGAACGATTCCAATATGTCAAGCGGGATGCTTTCCCTCATCCCCGTGATAAACTTGCGGTACGTGTGCGGAATGAATGTGCCTTCCCGCGCGACTTCGGAAATTGAAAGAGATTCGAGCCTTCTATCGCGTAAGCTATTACATGCGGGAGCCATGTAAATCATGGACCATTGATGTTGGAAGGAACAGGACTTCCATAAAACCCAAGGCTTTATCTCGGACAAAAAAGGCAAGGAAATTGATAAGCAGATACCGACCACCGTTGCCCCGTCTTCGACTTTTCCATTATGCGCAACTTTACGGAATACATTTTGTCGGATCAACTAGAATCATCATTGAAAGTTTTCTTTTTACGGTGGAGACACTTTTTATTTATAGTTTAGAAAAAATGTCTTTTAGATATCTGGACTGATGCTTTAGCTACAAAATAAAATGATGATAACAAAACATGCTTAACAATTGTTGATTTCATAAACATTTTTCTAATCTTTGCGAGCTGTTCAATTTCGAGTAATCTCTGTAGAAATAATGTATAAATGTTTTCATTTGTTATTTAATCAACTACTTTAAATACGGAACATGAAAAAGATGATTTGTGATTTTTATTTTTAATTCAGTAAAGAAAATCTTTTTTGGGCACAACCATAATATTTCTGTAATTTTTGATATTCCGTCATTAAGGAACAAGAAAAAAAAACTCCACGATATATTTTCCCAAACTCCCGATGAATTAGAACAATACGTAATGAGCTCGAAAATGGTATTGAACGAACGAATATTTATGCGTCCGTAAATGATTCCCATGCACTGGACCATTAAAATTCGGATAATGAAATTGAATGCGAGGTGAAATATACTGTCAAAATTAATAATAATTTGATCACCAGCATGTGAATTTCAAAAATTATCGTAGGAAAATTTACAATTCAATAATAATCCGAAAACCTTAATTTTCCTTCACCGATCGTAATTGTTGTCTTGGAATACATCGAATGTTTTCCCCACGGGGTTACACAGAAATTTCATACCTTCGAGCCATCATTTTCTTGAAACTACAACCGTTCGTAAACTGCTATCTATCATCCCCCGACGCAAAGGGTAGCATTCGCTCGGAGCGGGATGCAAGGTAACGCACTTATTGTCGGTGACAGTTGCGAAGCTTCCGGTCCACGCGAGGGCAGCCAAGCTCCCTTGACTCCAGGAAACTTGCGCAAATGTTTCCTCCGTTCCCCCAGGCCTGGAGAGCGTCTTGACATGTCCTCCCCCCTTTCGCTTAGAAGAATTACCTGCCTTAAACAATAGCAAAGCCGAATTCCTCTCCGAGACGAAGAAGTTTTTTCTTTCCTTGATAATCAAAAGAGCGTTTTCATTATCGATGAAAGGAAACTACCGAGCGGAAAAGCCTTTCTTGTTTGAATCCCCAAGCGAGTATTACAAAGTTTCTTCGTCGGTAAACGTTGAGTAATGATCCCGGCAAGCTCGCAAGCTTCACTAGCCAATTCGGTAAACCGAGACGAGGCAAAGCTCGCAGTCACAGCTTCATCAGGCCGTACGCGTTCCTGCTTGTTTCGTGTCCTCCGTTAATTAGTCATTCCCACCCGTTT
The DNA here is from genome assembly GCA_022816865.1 of Zelostemma sp. ZL-2020. Lineage (NCBI taxonomy): Eukaryota > Metazoa > Arthropoda > Insecta > Hymenoptera > Platygastridae > Zelostemma > Zelostemma sp. ZL-2020. The sequence continues at coordinate 13,918 of JABFQM010000741.1, forward strand.
CGTCCCTGCGGTTCTTGAGCCATCCTTCCAACCATTCCCCGTATTCTATACAAGCCGTTTATGGCCACTGAAAAACTACCCGATGCAATTACCTTTCTTCTCTTTCACGGAAAACTATCTTTCGCCGATTCCTTTGTATTAGCGCCACGAATAAATGCGATTTAATGCGATAAAGAAGCTTGAGAGGATAAAAAGAAAAGTGTGGAGCGAATAATCTCGATCGTAATTAGGAGGGAACGGCGAACGACTCTGTAACAATTGTGTGAAGATGGCTCTTTTTCCCTCGAATCACAAACATTTCGAATCGATACTTCAAAGTAAAGACGAAATGGAAAAAATTGTTATGATGCAACATAATTAATTACATTTATTATGCCAGTATAATTTATTTAACAATATCTTCTTCTTCACGAAAAAAATATGCGAGTGAACAAATTGTGCACTAATCCTCGTAACGAACAATTGCAAATTTTTTCACTCGTGTTATATTGGCATATTCAATGTAATTAATTGAGTCGCATTATAAATATTTTTTCCAATGCTCCCTTGCATTAAAGTATCGATCCACCTTAAATTACCATGAACGACCCTTGGTCATTTTGATTAATAATGGCCACATTTCGGGTTGGAAAACCTAGAAAAGGCAGGGAATTTCGCGTATAAATTTAAGTGGCTCGGTACCTTTTCCTATTTTTTGTGGTAACTAATGCGTAATTTTGTACTTGCGAAGCACTGGAAAGTCGCGCTGTGGGCGTACTCTCATTTTATGAAAGAGCAGTTGGAAAGATTGACTTCTGGACCCTCAAGTACAGGCGTTCCGAAGCGATGGACGCAGAGGGAAGGCACTTAAATCGCTCGGCACTTACAGCACTCACGAGATAAGCGGGGTCGGTTCTTACGGAATCGACGCGGTTTACGGTGTCTCTGTATTCCCGGAAACAATAATTTACGCCGCGCTCTCGCAAAATACACAAGTCGCTTCGTACTTTTTCTATTCGCGCTGGCGAAAAAAAAGCCGCGTGGGCTTTTCAAACAAATTCAATGAAAATGTGGAAAAGTTCCCCGAGCTCGGTTTAATTATCGCGCATAGTTTCGCCGGGGTATTTTTCCATGCTTCCGTGAAATTTAACTGCGTTAAACCTCGGTCCTCATCCCCGCTTCTCGATCGGAGCCAATGGCCTTTGGATTTTGAAATGTTTAGTTCGAACGACAGAAGGCGAAACGGCGAATTCAGGCGGAACGCTGCCGAATGACCCTTTTATTCCGAACGAAGTACCGGCAAGGACTTCTAAGAGCACTGGCAAAAATAAGACTCGAATTAAACTTCAGCGATTGAAACCGTTTTCATTGTCTGTTTTCCGAAGCGCCGCATCGTTTCGATTATACTTACCAAAAGTAAAGAGGCACTTTTCCGTCTTTCTATTACTCGTTTTCCATTACTCGATTTCCAGATAATTCGTTAATTTCCGGCCGTTTGCCATTGGCTACTTTCGGATGTTTTGCTTCATGCGGGAAAAATGTTTCCTCGAACAATCGCTGTTTTCCTCGCCGACGACGAAAAATACAATTTTAATGGGAAAACGTTATTTCCACTTTTTCCCAACGACCGGGGGATGAAGTGGCGCAATCAGGGAAAACAATAATGTACTTTTCCGGCGATGTTGTTGCATTCGATGGACAAATCTCGGTCAATATGCAAGTGCTTTTCCATGTGAGAATTCCAGGGTTCACGCAGAATTAAACAGGCTGCGAGCATTTCTCGTTCTCATAGAAGCACGCATGAGTAATCCTACTATGAATGTTTACGCGCTCTTGTAAAATGTTCGTGCAAGAGCAATTTCACGAGTAGATAGTTACACGTTATCCACTTCAGCACAGGGACTCGAATCGAATTGAAGTTTCAAATTAAACCGACTGGGTAATCCGCAACGCTTAATTCGTTTAGAAGCCCTCTTTCCCGATCTCAGGGACCTCATTTTTCCCTGCTATAAACTGTACAACCCTTGTGAGAACGCCCGAAAGTAACGAGCGAAAAATGCCCTCGCAACGTAATCGAGAAAATTTCTCATTTTCACGAAACGTTTGCAACTATGTGAAAAAAATATCATTATTATAAAAAAAATTTAAGTTAATTACAAAAATATATCATGTTTTAGTTCAGAGTTTCGCAAAAAAAGTTATTTTGTTTTGACTTCAAAATAAAAATCACTTTTGAGGTGCCTAAAGTACATTTTTGTTATCTAAATTAAACTTGATTACTCCGAAATACATATCATTTTTTAGCATATTTGATACAATACAGGATCTCCTAATGTTTTGCTGGATAAATTTGTTAACAGTGTTTGAAAAAATTATTGTCTAAATACGTGCGTTGGTTTAGGGCGAGACAACAAAAATGTGAATCAAAATTTGCAACGTTTGCGGAAAAAAAGTATCAAGGGAACTTTTAATTTGTAAAAACATAAATCAAAGCAGTTTCTCCATATTGTTTGACAAAGTTTTCCTCAAAATTTTTAATTTGAACGCTAGCTATTATTGTTCAAAAACGCTCAATTGTAAAGCCCCGTCATCATAAAACATTACTTGTTTCGCCTCGTTCGAATGGCAAGTTCCGCTTGACGCGGCGTAATAATCGAGCGTTTTTGAAAAAGTTAAAAAAATTTCCAACCCAGAGAACTCTTCCCTTCAAAGATTTCAATGTTCGCCAAAATGCAGGACACATAGGTTAAATTTCTGGACAAAAAATGAAGACAGTCTTTTCGTCGTGGTGGCGCGAGCGGAATGGTAAACAAAAGGACGTCGTTTGCAGTGTTTACGTTGGATATATATATGAATGATATCGCACGAGGGTGCAGTGCTCGGACTACGAAAAGGGACTACTTCAACTGCAGAGGAAACTCGGCGCAGTTCGCATTTTCATGTCGCGCAAATAATGTGCTTTACGTAACTTATGGCCCTGCAGACATGTTAGCATTCACGGCGCGTCACTTTCTTCTCTAGTGCCTTTTCTCCAACTTTTTTTCCCGCTGAACGTCGAGTTTAGTCACGAGGGCAGACGTCCCGAGTTGCCGGAGCAAAAATACATTATTAAACCGCTGGTGAAAAATTTGCCCTGCATTCCAAGTTTCCCAGGTTTTCGATTGCGGCTAATTCAATGAACGCTTTTCCCAATGACAATGCGGCCCGAACGAAATTCAATTAAAAATTCAACGCGTCATGGAATCGCGATTAATCACGTTCGCGTTGCGCCATTTCGATGCGACATCCGCTTAGAGGCACGCGAATTTGTCTCTAATGCGTAATAGGTCATTCATACAACATACACGTGGGAACTCGAACAGCCAAACACTCCTGGAATGAATCGTCGGCGATTCACTGGGTCGGGCTAATGTATCGATTCGTCGCGTTTGCATGTGGGGATTTTTTGCTAAAACATCCCTGTTTTAAATTGCGAAAGATCGATGCCCGAAGACAAACAAAGTTTACGCGAATTTACGAAATATAAATCTGGAAACTCGATGAGTAAAGAAAGAATCGGAGCGGTGACAGTAAGTGGCGGTATTTCAAGAACGATGGCTCTTGCGAAAGAGTTTTCATTAGATATTTCACCGCCACTTGGGCTTCCCTCTCCTTCGTCAATTTGGAAAATCAAATCGAATCCTCGCTCTATCCAACTTTTGCACGGTGGAAAAATGAATTCTCCTTTGAGAGGTATTCATTTCCATCACAGATGCGGAATAAATGCTTACATTTTCTAAAATCATTGCGTGAAAATGAAATTTTCAAAAACGACATCAATTAAAAATCCTAATATTACGATGTAATTGTTCATTTTTTAATATGGCTTTTCCCCAGTATGAATTTTCGTAATGTGATTTATAATGGAAGATTCGGCGAGGGATGGAAATGAATTTAAAGCGAATAATTTGGGAGGGAAAAAAACTTTTTTCGCTTTCCGGCACTTTTTCCATTACCATTTTTCTGTATTTTACCGATCGTCTGGCGCTCTCGCTCTTTTCTGCCAGAAAAGAGGACATAACTCTTGGGAGAATTGCATCTGCTTAAGCGCTCACCCTCGCGCATTTCTATTTTCCTCGCAATTTGGACACCGCGACGGCGACGTCATCGCCCATGCGGTTCTGCATGGAAAGGCGATGGAATTTAAAATCTAATTTTGCGCAAGTTTTAAGAAGCCTTTCTTTCCTCCGCCGGCGTACTCGACACTGTAATTTCTGCCAGTGTCACTATTCCGCACCCTTCATCCCCCTTTTATCTCTTCACCTTTCTCTTCCTTTCACGCAATATTTCACGACTCGTAGATAGGAATAAAGAGGATTTTTCAAATTCCATTTCCCTAACAATGCAAAAAACATCAATGGCTCTCACCGCGTTTTTGTTTGGGAATTGAAGTGGACAAAAATTGTCCGCGTCTGTGGGACCGATTAAATATTCAAGCGCGGAATAAAGCAGGTTAAAAAACCACGTCTCGCCATTTTTAACACGCTCGATGTTTTATTCAGGAACAAAACTAAGCGTTCCCCCGATTCCTACTTTAAATAATGTTTCGAGAGGAAGCAAAGATGAAGATCGTCATCCTGCACTTTTCTACGCTCTGGGGAACGCGTTTAAAATTGCAAATACGAAAATCCTTTTCCGGCGCATTGTAACTCGTAATTCGAGAGAAAATTCCAATTATCAAAAATATATAACCGAAAAGTACGAGGAATTTAGTTCAAATTCGCTGTTTTGTGAATTCCGTTCTTTGCTTTTGAATCGAGAAATCTTACGTTTGCTTTTCATCCATGCAAATAGAGATACGACATTTCAATTCGAACAGAAAAAGCGCTTTCGATTTAAAAATCGCTCTGCTTTAACGTTTATTTTTTCTTTCCTTCAGCTTTGGTATCGATATTTTTACGCTCGGCTTCCCCGACATCAAAACACCGTAACAAATTTTTCAGCAGCGAATTATTAAAATTGAATTCAAGAAAAATAATTTTTCGTGAACGATAAAAATGAAGCGAAGCTCTCGAGAACGCTCTATTCGACGACTGGAATGAGTAGCAACATTTCAGCTGGGGAATTAAGTTGAGTTGAGGTTGGAGACGCGAACAAGCGTGCAAACAAGTTGAATGAAAAATAAACGCAACCGTATTTGACGAAACGTACTCGACGACAAATAAATTCGTTCCGTACTCGCGACATTTTCAAAGTTATCATGTCTGGCATCGCGTTGTACCATTAGCAAATTAATTCCGATGGAAAAAAGGGTTCTTCCAGCATGCAAATCGGCCCGAGAAGTTTTCCCTGTTCGTAACTATTAACCGAGATACAAGTTTCCGCGAAGAATAAAAATCACAAGCAAAGTAAACAATCGCGAGTTGAAAAGTATGTAAGGAAAAGAGAAGTTTTCCCATTTCGAGATCTTCGAGAATGTTTGGATTTGTTTGTTGGGGAAGTAAAAGCTACAACGCAGCGGAACAAAAAGGAATCGAAGAATAAAGTAAGAGAGTTGTATGGGTCTTTCTGCAACTGCTAATCCAAGCACGCCCCTTTGAACGAGGCTCCTGGCGTATGTTTAATGCAGCGACCGTTGCATCTCACCACGCAGCGAAGGGTTTTGTACGGTATTTCATGGAGACAACCCCTAGAATTCCGATAAGCCTTTTTACTTCGAGCCATGAAAGCTTCTGCTTACCTACACCTAGAAATTTCATCGCAAAGTACGTGCAAACGTAGATAAGACAAACGCTATTACGTTTTCTCATTTTCACTCGTGACCTTGAAACAACCATGAAAAGGTATCACGAGTCGACTGCGCAGTAACGGCAGGAGTCGAAAATAAAGCGCAAGGACTCATAAAAGCCGAGATACCGAGTCAGAAATTAGGAAAGATTTTCCAACTGCAGCTTTAGTTACGCGATAAGAAGAGGTGGCGTCGAGATATCAGAAGGAACCTGACGTTTTTATTAGTGGCAGTTGTTAGAACTACTCCCGGCTACTGTAAAGTGGGTAATACCATTAAGTGCGACCAACTCTTGAACTTTAAAGAGTCAATTTAGTCCCTTTTGCGATAAACAACTTTTCTACCAGGACATTTCCGATTCTGGTATAAACGCAATTTCAAAGCCACATTTTTCTATTTCGAAAGTTTGAACCGGCGAATTTTTGGCTTCTCGAAGGTTGGGTAAGTTACTTCTGAAATGTAACCGAGTGGGAAGTTAGTAGCCGAGTCAAGTTGAAAGTTATTAAAAGTTGAATTACACAAATTTTCTTTTCTCTTGTCAAGTTTTGAACAAAACATATATTTTCTTTCTCGACTCGACTTCGAACTTGGAAGCGAAGTTACCCAATCTCGGACTCGCCGATTCCAAAGTTTGATTTCGATTCGAGAGCAGCTACATGAAAAATGAAGACTGTCAGTCAACCCATGCTATTCTCAACGCCCGGATATTTGTAAAAAGTTGCCGGGACAGAGTTCGAAGAAACGATTGTGACAGGTTTTCACGCTCGAAATGCATTACGAGCGATGACTTCCAACTCTTCCGATAAAAGTTTCCGCCTTGTAAAAAGCTACCTGTTGACGAAGCCAAAGGACGTTTGAACGAATGCGCGTTCGCGTTTTTAATCCATTTCCTCCAAACGAAAGCATCTTTTTCGCGATGAAAAATCGAGGTTTATGTGTCACGCGGTACTCAACGCGATCAGTATGCGAGAAGCATCGTCTTATCTCGCTGTTTCGAGAATTCCCAGTGGCCGAGATCGATGCATAAGATGATCCGTAAGAAATTATCGCACCCCGGGGCTTTCCGATTCCCAAAGTCTGATATTGACGGATCGGAAAAGAAGCTTTTCGTATTTGGGTCAAGCAACGGAAAAGTTGGCGAAGATTTACGAATGGACGTTCTACTTACATGGCGCTTCTTGTCTCGGGAATGTCTCGGTTGCTCGGCAGCCCGTCCGAGGCCTCCTGATTAAATTTATTCCTCGCGTAAGGATCTTCCCCCGCTCTCAATCCTCCCCTCGAAACGTACCTGCGAATATCACGAAAGTCGTTACAACCGTCGTTTCGTCGCATTAACTTTAAAGCGAATAAATTGAAATTGCCGAAAGAATGCGAGAAATGCAGAAACGACTGGCGGTGACCAGTTTGTTAAACTTTAATTGCAAACATTAGTTTTGTAATTAGAGAACGGTTTAACTTTCAGAAAGTGTCCAATTTACCCTTGCTCGTCAAAATAGTTCCACGTGACTCTTGGATCAGGAGTTGGTACGAGCAAAAGTTCCGACGACATGACGACAGCAGTTCCGTCAGGGTCCGTGTAACCACCGGAACTTCCGGCTAAGAGTCCCAGTGATCCGGGCTCCTTGAGTCTTAGCGCTCTATTTTCATTCTGTAAACGGATAAACCAATATTCCCAATTACAAACTGTTAAATTCAGGAGGCTTCATTAAATCAGAATACATCGCGCTTCGAAATAAACTTTCGTCATTCTTTATTCGTTTCGAATTACCATTTCATTGACGAAGTTGCTGATAAAATTTGCAAGTTAACAGGGACGGTAGAAAGAATTCCATCGCAACGGAATCTTTGAAATTTCAACGAGGCGAACTTGGAAAGATAGTTTACAGGTCGTTTGACGTTGCATTAATTAATGAACATAATGAATGAGTGGAGTGAAAAATTCGTCGAATCGGAAAAACGTGCCAACTTAAATTACAGCCCAAGCCAAAGGCTAATGAAGGAGCTTTTATTTCCACTCTTAATTTGTTTCGCGCCGAGTTTTAGCAACATTTTCAAGCACACTTTTCCACGGGAGATGTACGAGTAAGACGATGGAAAGATGAAACTTGGTATTGATCAGCCAACGATTCCATTTTCTATCGATGCCATCAATGCAGTACCCGCTGCTTCGTATCTAGTAAAGCTTTTGTCGAATGCAGGCCTGGAAAAGAAGGATGGGCAAACGAGTGGGTAGATAAGGGAAAAGAAGGACTGGCAATATCGACATCTACGCGGAGTAGCATTGAGATCCGTCTGTTCTCGTCGATGACAATTCACTTACACACAATAGAAAACGGTAGCGAATTGTCGCTCGCCGAAACCCGTGACAAAAAGTCCCTCGAATCAGCGAAAATGCACCTGACTCAGCAACCGAAAGCAACGTTTTCATCTTTCAAAGGAGACCTTTATAGTTACAATTGCATTAAGATACCTATTGAGATCTTTGTTGGGCTTATCAAGGAAGAAAAACATTTCCGAACCAAAGAACTAAACAGCCATTCTAAAAAAAGTGAAACCAAAGTACAGGTTTCGACATTAAAATCTGTGTGCTGATAAATCAGAAAGACTCTAAAGAAATTTCATAATTTTTAAATTATTTACAATTGAGAATTATTGTCAATTGAATATGATAATGAATCATTGTTTCGAATAGCGACAAAGGCGCGGAAAATGGAAAAGCAAGTGTCAAAAGTGACGTTGGGCGGATCAACGCAACTGCGTTAAAATATGAATTCGCGGATGGGTGCACGCATCAAACCGGAAGTGCAGCCGGATGAGCCTGTTGGCGGAACCCGGCAAGCTGTTGCGACCAGTTGGCCGAATCGCGTATCTCGAAAAACGACGCACTCTTGCGTATGAATCAACTCTGTACATTATTAATTCAAATCTCAATACTCGAAAAATAAAGCCGAGTTGGAATTAATTAAAAAATCCTGTTTCTGAAGTTTACTTTGACCTGCATCGTATACGAATGAAGAAATAGAAATAAAGGGAAAGGGGAACATTTTGCAGCCGCTATACGTGGCTGGATTTGCATAGAAATCGCTTGCGGTCGTGGTACGGATTTAGTAGGGAACATGAGGTGGACCGGCCTGGACAGCTGACAGATCCTAGAAGGTATTTAATTTACGTAGCTCGGTGCGTCCATTAATCGTCTGTGTAACTTCTCATAATATTCTGTTTGCTTCGCATTCGAGAATGAATATATACATTCGAAGCGAATTAAGCGAAATTAGAATAGAAACGCTTCATCCGAATTCCCGGACGCGGAAAAGTGCATTTCTACGTTTTGTACGGACAATGAATCCACGATGAAGCCGAATAATGACGGAGTAATTTCTTGGTCTTTTATTATTCGATTCTTAAAGCGCCTTTCCCATCGAAATGGGATTATGAGAATAAAAAGCTCTGGCCGGAAAGAATGGTAGGTAAGCCCCGCAACGGGCTCTTGGAAGAATCGGATATGGAATGGAATTACATAAAGGGAGAACATTAACTCGCTGGAATCGTCAAAGAAAAATTCTTTTTTGGTAAAAATAATTACTCGAGAGGGAGAGCAAAGGAAAGACTTGTCCTTGTAAGTTCGGGGATGAAGAACAAAAATAATAATAATACGATCCGTGATGAATTCGTTGAAAGAGCGCGTTCTTTTCTGGATTCATCGTAATCAATCCATCTCTCGGATGCGCATGGACGACGCTATTTAGACCATGCACCTGATCGCTCATCTCGTTCCAGTTTCCAATGAGAGTGTCAATCCTGTCGCCCCGGCTCTGAAGCCACCGACCATTACATCATTCATCAATTTCTTTCGAGTCAAACTTAACGGAAAATGCTCCCTGCATTATCACCTCTCCTAATCTCCGTAATCACGTCGGTTCGATTTTTTTTTCCATTACCAATACCTCTGGTTTCCGCAAACTTGACAATGGAAAATGTTTCGCAATCTCGAAATCGGAGATTTTCCAATCTCCGATACGGAACACAATGACGCGTTTTTGGTGCAATTTTTTGGCGCAACATAAAGGGCGGAAAACTGCATTCGAAGGAACGACGCTATTCAAGTGCATCTGGTCGGCGCTAAATCTAAATCAATTCCCCACCGAAAACACGAAAAAGCTCTTGAATCCAAGCTTCCTGTTATTCCTTTTCCGTATCGAACGTCCGCTGGAAAGGGGCGAAGAATTATTTCCAACGACAAAACGAAGTACGAAAAAATTGACTCGTCAGAAACGCGTATTCCGCTTGATTAAGGTGCCACATTTAGCATGAAATGCAATTGAAATGGGAACGCGCGATATAACTTGGAGAACAAGACGTACTCGGAAATCAACATGAAGACATGTCAAATGCAGAATGGTTGGACTGGTATGAAAACAGTTCATCCATTCGAGTCAATAGGTACAGAAGCAATAGTTGGGAAGCAGCTTCCCGGTGGTTTTCGCCAAGACGAAACTTAAACAGTGTCTCAAGCAATCCCCGAGAATAACAATGCAATCAATCTTCTGCAAGCGATCGATCCGAAGGGGAAAGCCTGCTTCCGGGGGAAAAAACCGCCCTATTTGTTCGAGCAAATTACAATTTTTCCGGAGCAAAATATCGAACTAGAAATGGAGGGGATTCAATTATCTTACGGCAATTGCGCGAGTAGTAAATGGGATGTCAATTTGGCAATTGAGCCAACTACACCTGGGACTAAGCAATGGCTGTCGACGTAGCAGTCATTGTTTACTTGTCAGTATTGGAAGCAATGAGCAATGAGCCTGTTCAAGATAACGCAAGACAATTTCCAGCGATCGGTAGGCCTGTCCCAGAATTCAGCGTCTCGATGATTACTGACCGCGTGGGACAATTCTCTGTGCATTCGAGGAGGCATCAATCGCAATAGAATTCAACGTTTTGTTAAAATAACAAAATCATTGTTGACCCAGAAAAATGTTTCGTCGAATTTTAGTCTACAACCCCGGGCTTTTTTTCCTTAAAAAGATTCAATCCTGATTTTTCTGATTGGCGAAAAATGGATTGTAAAAGACCACAGCTCACAAATTCTCAATACCGCTAAAACGATCAGTTATCGAAGAGAATCAGAGAATTCGTAAAACTGCCGCAGTGTAATTAGTCGTTAACCACACGTGGCGGCAAAGAAAAATGAGGCGCCCTTATTCCGCTGTAAAGCCGGGCCGGTTAATTAGAAAATAATTAAGCGACACAACCTCCGGCATCCTTAATTAGTGGATATCTCGCCCGGTATGGGATGACAAGAATGTGGAAGCTGGGGAGTTGTTGGAAACGCGGAGAGGGCGCAAAGAGTCAGAATTGCTGAGACTGCGATAGACGATGGTTACAGCTTTGATACCGAATTGTGGAAGAGAAATCGGACGGCTTGTTGAAACGAAGACGTTGAACTTCCCGATTCAGCGAGCTACGATCTGATTCCGAGCCCGACATGAATCAATTAACGCGGTCAAACAAAAGACTCGACTGCGTTTTTCAATTGCCAGTCACGACATTTCAACTTTCCAACATTTTTCCGGTAAAATGTCATGCTCGCGTCATCTTACATGCTCGAGTGAATGAATCTTCAGCGGATGTATCAAGTGTCGGACTATTTCTCAAAGAAAGGAAAAAAAGTCGAATAAAATTGTACTTGTTTCTTTGAGACGCGAATTACGGCGATCGAAGTTTTGCGCCCGTAGAATACGCCACGTTGGACATTTGTTTGAAGAAAATTGGAATGAGTGGCTGCATCTTGAATTAATTCGCTCCGACGATGTCTTTGAAATAATAAGATAATCGTAAATTATGTAACGACTCCAGCGATGCTTCTGATAAAGCAAAGTCAACTTTTTGAGCCCGGCGAAGGAGCGAGTCGCTCGATAACCGAGTTGCGAGGAGTAAGCATGATTCATGAAGGGATCATTATCAAGGCAGGAGGAGGAAGGCGGCTTTCAATTACGCGATTCATTATAATGGAAAACACCTCTCTCATCCTGAAATCTCAATTTACTCCAGCGAAAGTTTTTTTATTAATTCGCAATTCTATTATTCACCATTCGTTGAAAAAACATTTGCTCTTCGGAACGAAGAAAATAATCGATTCGAAAAACTGTCTTCAGCTACCAATCTCGTCGCCAGAATTAAAGTCGAGTCGATTAGAAAAGCAATTTGGGCGGTCTCGGTCCCAGGATCTAAGAAGAGAAAATCAGGTAAAAAGGATAAGTCTTATACGGGACAAGGGGCAAAAGGAGTCGGAGGAAAGAAAAGGACGCCTTTTCTAATTTCCAGCTGCAAGATAAATTCAGCTGCCTTCGTCCCTTTGGCGAAACGGGAAGCGCAGCCAATTCGATTCATGTGTCGCACGCCCTGGCATTTTCTTAATATACACAAGCCGCGCGTGACGTATAGCGCGAGCCTCGCAGGCTCATACTTTCCGTACTCTTCGTACACGCGGATTGCGCCCCCGGCTGGTCTTTCTTTACAAGCAAAAATAATTGAAAGTTCGATCGAGAAGGAAAATGTGTAGGTACGGAAATAGAGAAGCGTACACTGCATTTTTTCCCTGTCATTTCACGGAAAAATCCCACTGATTCCGAATTCTTTTCGAGAGTTTCTATCCATTATTCCCCGGAGAGCATTATTGAGAAACAATTGTACAATTTTCTATTTATAAAACGTGATGCACCCAAGATCGTGTGAAAATCGTACAATGATGCATTGATACGATCGAGCTCATAAAATCTGCATCCTGATTTTACAATCTTTTGTCAAGCATTCATTCATTTCTGCATGTGATTGAGAAAAAAATGACTGCGCGTTTGACTATCTGGGTCATTATTAGAATGCAAAAGTTTTTTTCAATAAACTTTCCAGAGAAAAAGCAGCATTGGTTTTTTCATTTTCTAGAGTTTTGCGACTTTAATGAAAGCTCATTACGGAATTTGTATGAAAAATTTATAACTTGTCACCCGCAAAAGTTGAGTTACAATGTATTTCACGTTTGAACGACGAGGGAGCAGCCGGAAGTTATTCAACTTTGTGGTTTGCCGAAAACGAGCGTCGCATGGCCAGCGAATGGCGAGGTGCACTCGCCACTCGTCTGTTATAGTCAGTTAATATTCCTAACAGCAACGCAAATTAATACTGCATTTCACTTCCGGCCTTCGAGATGCCAACAAGCCGAGCCTGCTATATATTTTATGCAATGTTCGAGGACGGATGAATTTCCATCAACTCGGGGGCGAATGTGGGACTTCAACTAAGTTTCCATATGAAAAATGCAATTTGCGAATCTTCCGCCTTGACAAGAGGTTTTCAAGAGTGGGAAAGTTAACGATTGGTAACAAAGGATGAGAACTGAGTAAAAAAGAATCGAAGAGTGTGAAAAACGAAAGTTGAGAGAAGCGGAAGAAAGTGTGCAACGGAGACGATAAAAGTTAGCTGGACTGGATATTAATAATCCGTGTCTCAGCAAGAGTCAATGGCGACAAGTCAGACGACTCGAGGAAACTCTTCTATTTGCCACTTCTTTGAATAATTAACTTTAGATTGAGAAGAATTACGAGAGCTTAATGAAATTCTGATGACGCGTCATGAGTGAGCCGTTTCTCGTTTCCTCTCGTCGAGAAAACTAGAAAAAGTGACTTTCGGAAGCTTGAAATTGGCTCGTATCGCGTGTTTCAAACTTTTCAGAGACAGTGTTGAATACGCAATAATTTTTTTACACGGGAAATTGCGAGTTTGTTGGTGAGATGAAGGGACGGTGTTTTAATATCGAAACTCCAATGTCAAAGAAAAAAAAAGGAACAAAGGAACAGTAATCAAGAACGGAAAAAAAGGAACTGCAATCAATCACGTTTCTTTTTTCCAAAATTCTTCGCGTGAAAAACGCCGATTCTCCATCACCTCTTCAAGTATTTTGTAATCGTAATTTTTCAGAAACTTCGCGAAGACTTTAATTACCGGGCAAGTTACAATTTCCTTTGGAATAAAGTTTCCTTCTAATTAAATCTACAGATACCATAACTTTCCCAAAGTTAAATTGGGGCTAATATTTCGCCTCGCTCGTCCTGAAAATGATAGATAAAATATTTCGGATATTACTTCGGTCTTCTTCGCTTACTTTTCGAACAAGGAAAAATAAAATTTCGAGTACCTGTTTATTAATCCAGAAATTCGGTTTTGGTGATTCCGAAATTATTAATGAGCAAACAAGACAGTTTAGGTAAAGTTGAGGTATTGGAGTTTAATTTTGTGACGCTTTCATCGTATTAACCTGCGTCCTCGCTACACTTTTGTTCGTGCATCACTTGTGACTCGTGGATATGAACCACAGTGCCTCAGAGGGTTGTAACTCAATTTTATCAAACGCTCTCGGCATTTTGCTCTAGCGTTTGAAGCGCTTATTAGTTCGAGAGACAAGCTTTATAGTAAGCACGCTAAATAATATTTGCGTGCTTATAAAAGTTTTGTAACGTAATTAAACAACTCGACCGCAAACTTCCCCGCAGTTTTTGACAAGTCCATTATATGGAAATTCCACCTGATAAAATTGCGTCAAACTCGATGAATAAACTGTTTGAGGTACCTAAAAATGGGACGAAAATAAAGGAAATTTACCAGGAAATTGTTGAAAGAAAGACTAATGAAGTAAGTGTAACAAGAGCGAAGAAGAAAAGTTTTTACTCGCTTCTTCGGAGCAATCCCACGGGAAATTCTTTGCTTTGAAATCCATTTTATTCGCCCACTATCACGCGGTTATTTTATTGACTCTAATTAATTTCTCATTTAAACTCTTGAGGCGTTTCTTTTTTTTATAAAAAAAGCAATAAAGTTTACTTTGGGCAATAAAAATCTACTCGCAATTAAGAAACACGCTTTTACCTTAGGATTTTTATTTTTAGCGAAACTTTTAATGTTCCTGTAATTTTTAAAAATGTTTTCGAAATAATTATGAAGAATTATCGCGAGTGTCTCAACCTAGGACACTTTTTCAATAAAAAGCCACATCGTTTTGTACGAAAAGTTCGGTGATAACGTGGCATTTTTCTGTCTGAGCCGAGACGAATGTCTATTATTTCGGGATAAAGGGAAGAAAGAGATTTGGAATGAGTGACGAAACGAGTGTGTCTCGATAACAAGCAACTCGACAGAGAGTTTCGCCCGGCAATGCTACGTGCCATTCACGGATGCGCTTGGATAATCCACGTGTCACGGTACTCTCTCTCTGTGTATGTACTCGTTACGCACGAAATAGGTTTTCCGGTACTGCTTTCGGAAGTTGTATCGAATTGCAGTGTCGTTCAAAATTGGATTGGGTAAATGGGAAACAAGTTCGCGCACTTTTGCGCTCTCCAAAATCCGAACACGGACAAATCGAATTTTCGGCAATCCTGATTAAATGGAAGAAAAAAAGCTATGCAAAAGAAATATGAAATGGAATAATAAAAATAGTTAAATTTAATTAATGTTCGATGAACTTGACCCGGGCAACGTAAAAATTCTCTAAAACATTTAGAAGAAACGTGTAAGGAGATGAAATGGAAAACATATTAGCTATTCATAAAAATAACAACAAGCGCGTTTGATTATTGCACCGCTGCAGCGAGAAACTTTCGTTTTATCTAGATATGGTGCCATCCATGCAAACACGCACGGCCATAAATATTCTATACAGAACATTCCCATCAATTAGAAAAAAGATCGATGATGTTTCAACATTTCTTGTAAACTATGTAAGTACACGTTTTTTCGCGAGGCACCTTAAGTTCTTCATTTCCCCGTTTTAGTAGGCTCCGTAAAATTAATTGCAATGGCAATACATTT
>JABFQM010000742.1:0-29512 GCA_022816865.1 Zelostemma sp. ZL-2020
TTTCGAAACGCGGTCGATAAAGAGGAATTTGTGGTCCCTTTTAAACGAGCTGCTACGTCGAGAATTTTAATGGTTTTGTTTATGCGATGGTGATTTAGTTGATAACTCGATCGAGGGAGTTATTATTTGAGAAGGGTTTGGTTATTAAAAATTATAAATCACGTGGCCCCCGTTGACGGAGAAAATTAGAAAAAAATAACAAGATTAATGAAACGATGAGAAATTGCCCGGTCCGTTTCTTTTTGCATTTTGTTTTTGTAGAAAACGAATTTCGTCAACGAAATACGGAACTAATTCAAAAATGGCCACTTTTTTTTTCTTTTAATTTAAACAAGACATTTATTGTGCTCTAGAATATAACTTGTCATCTTGACACGAAAAAATCTAATTTAATCAATTTCTTGAACGTTGAAATGCGTTAAAAAATAGCCCATAAATAATTCAAAGTGCTCAGAAAAGCTTTCAAATATTGTAAGCAAGTTTTTTTCATACATACCTGAAACATTCATATGCAAAATGATGCTTTGTTTTTCAACTTGGGTGCTTATCGAGGAAACACTTACGCATGGGAATGACGCTCAATATAGTTTCAAGACTTTGTATTCGCGTTTATTAATTTGATATTCTTGTTTGTGGTTTTTTTCATCCAATCCTGTTTAATAACGCACGAGAAACATCAATAAAGATGTGATAACCTTATGTAATCACGTGCCTGAATGCACAAAGGTAATATTATGATTACAGCGATAACATTTTATGTGACAAGAAGCAATATAAAATGTCAATATAATCGCTTAGTACGTTGTACAACGGTTTTCTAACTTTGTACATTTTATGCACCGAAAACAATCGAGGTTAATTAAAAATGCGCGTTCGAGTTTGAGGAAGAAATGTCTCGATGAATGACATTTTATTACGCTTTTATTCCGTGAAAATTACGACGCAACATGAGGCGCTTTGTGATTAGAGAAAAACATGATTGATAAAGCTTGAACGCGGTTATCAAGCTGAATGATCGTGACAATTTTATGCGAAATGTTATTTGTTATGAAAATATATTTTTTCGAGTACATTTATACTCTTCCACTTCCAGTCGCATGCTTTATTCTCGTTCCCGTTATTTATTCAACTACTGCCATCTCCCTGATGACAATCGAGTCCCATTGTACGAGCGCTTTCTCATTTTCACGCTCGAAATTTCACGCTACGCTGTTTTCGCGTCTTCGTTGCGGGCCTTTGAAGTGATTCGTCGGTCATTCGGGTGCACCCGATTGGTCGAAAGTCATAGTTTTATCAAAGTGTCGAGAGATATTATTCGTCCCGTTGGCGGAATAACCTTGACACGTTTAAACTTTCAACGCGTCTCTCGAATCATTCGAGCGCATTTATTATTGTTTTCTGTAAATACACTTGATCCACGTGATAACGAGATTACTCGTTGTATAAGAGAATTGAAGTAAAGCGCGGGTTTGGAGAAGAGAGAGGCTGGTGTTGACGATTGGGCAATTTTTTTTACAGGATATGACTGACATGTGCGTTGGTACTAGTGTGGGGACCATTACCGAGCCTGAATGTTTAGGGCCTTGCGAACCTGGCACGTCGGTCACGTTAGAGGGCATCGTTTGGCACGAAACGGAAGGAGGTGAGAAAGTTCATTGATTTTTAAGTTCATTAAATATTCACTTCTCGCATTTTATTTGTCTTTGACATTCGATAAATCGATTTTCGAACTTGACTGTTGAAAAATCGAGTAGAATTAAATAAATAGCCGATTTTCTCTGAAAAATAGTGAACGACTCATCTTGAAAAAAGGGTACGAGAAATCAGTTTTTTTTAGCTTCAATTCGTGAAGGGTTGAAAATTTTAACTTTATGTTTATGAGAAACTTTATGTCTTGAGGTTTTTTTGTTGCTGCAATAGTTTAGCTAGAAATTCTATTCGAAATTGAGAAACAATTTATTATCCATTAATTTTTTTATTTTTACTTTCATTAGACCCCTAATTAATTTTTAAATTACAAAATCTGTTTTTAATTTCACGTTTTTATCGCCCCTTTCTATTTTCTATTTTTAATTGGAAACCCATTCACGTTTTCAATCGTTCGATCCTTTTTAACGATTCGATTTTTTGATTCAATAAACTCGAACAATTTTATTATTGATTAAAAATAAATTCCATGGTAAGTTACAATTATAAGATCGTAAAATAATATTATTGTTACGAACCGTTTTTCTCCGATTTCCAATTGGATTTATCGCTAAACCGTTACATTGAGAAAAAAATTATAGAAACATATTTTGTAATAAACATGAAATGATAATTGCTGGCGAAAAAACTGATTTTTTGTATTTACTTTTCAAGATGGCGGCTCGAGCTCGACTCCCATTGGTGGGGACTTTTAATATGTTTTAGAAAATGCCAAAGTGAGCTTGCTCACAAATTTTCAGAAACATCGGCAAACATTTGTCTAATTTGCCTGAATGAAAAAAAGAAATTGGTAAAAAACAAACTCGTTAAAAAGTTCTCGCTCAATTCATTTGAAAAAGACTCTTTGAACAGCCAAGTGGATTGAAATAATTTTCTTTATTTTTCTACTCGAAACGTAGTACGATTATTAACGAATTTCTCGTACTTTCCAGGTGTATTAGTCGTAAACGTTACGTGGCGGGGCAAAACCTACGTGGGCACATTACTGGACTGCACGAGGCATGACTGGGCACCGCCGCGGTTTTGTGATTCGCCGACGAGCGATTTGGACGCGAGGACGCCCAAAGGTCGAGGGAAAAGAGGTCGCGCGGCGGCTAATTCAACTCCTGGAAACGACCTTAGTAATTTCACCGAGACGCGAAGTTCGGTGCATAGTAAATTGCGAAACGGCGGGGCCAAAGGACGAAGAGGAGCGCAAGGTTCGCCCGCGGCCAGTCCCAGTCCAGCAGCGTTTGTTCCTCCAAGGCCGGATCCTGCGACCAAAAGAAAGTGTCGCGGTTTAGAAGAAGAGGATAAAAGCAAACGACGAGCAGCACCTCCTCCGACGCCACCTAGTGGATCACCACCAGCCAGTCCGGTTCTCCTCGAGTGTCCTGAACCGAACTGCAGCAAAAAGTACAAACACATAAACGGACTCAAGTATCATCAAAGTCACGCGCACGGTTCTGCCGACGACGAAGATACGAAAGAAGGAATTACCAGCATGTCGGAAAACGACGAGAGCAACATCGAGGCCCCGAGTCCCGCAACGCCTGTTAAATCGCCCTCGGAAAAAGCCGAAGCGGTAACTCCGTTACGAGTGGCGAGTCCTCCGAGTACGTCGCTTCCCTCGGAAACGCCGACGCCGCCACCGCCGCCCGGACGAGTGCCATCGCCCGAAGTGGAAACGGCCGCGTCGCTTTTGTCCGACAAGAGCATCGTGAAACCCGGAGTGCTGAGATTCGGGCAGGAACAGGAACTTCCGGCGCCGGTCATGACGAGTTCGACGTCGACGACACGACAAACGGCGCCGCAAACGTCGCAGCCCGCTCCGTCCTCGGTCAACGCGAATCCTCAGAGTCCCAGTCAATCTCCTAGATCTGTTCCTTCCTCCCCTCATCCCACGAACGCGAGCATCCCGCAACCTCTTAACATACCTCAGCCACCTCAACCCTCGCAACTGCACCAACCCCAGAATTTACTGCTGCAGCCGCAGCAGACTTTGTCGGGGCAACAGCCGTCGCAATCGTCTTTACAGCAATTGCAACCCGTTCATCAACTGCAGACTGTTCCAGCTCATTCCGTGCAATCCTCGATCGCACAAAGCGCCCCGATTCACTCGATCCAACAGTCACCTTTGCAGCATCCATCGCACGTCCAGCAATCCCAGCAACAGAGCGGCCTGCAAAGTCTGACAAGCGGTCAACAGCAGCATCCGGGACTCCAAAATCTGACGAGTCAAATCCCGTCTCAGTCGAGTTTACCGCCGGTAAGCACGCCTACGAGCGCACACTCCATGCAAAGCGTGCAGTCGCATTTGCCCTATTCCAATGTGGCTTTACACACGAAGATTCCGCAGTTCAAGGTAAAACCAACGGCGGCTTTGATGCCCGAGCAAGACAAAAACAAGGACCCGAGGACACCCAAGCCACAAGGCTACAAGAAGAAGTCGCGTAAATCCCCGGGCGGGAGTCCCCATCCGTCGCCTTTGGAAGCTCCGATGGTGGATTCAGCGCGAGAAGACGTGCAAAGTCCCGCGTACTCGGATATTTCGGACGACGGGGCGCCGATACTGGAGGCAGAATCCGCGGACAAGGTCCTTAAACAAGGCCAAGACAAGGACTCGAAGTCGAGCGCGCAGAGCCATTTGCCGACTCACTTTAGTATGTACCCGTATTACGGGCAACCGCCTTATTTGGTGCCGAGCGTGCCGGATAAACCGGGACAGGAGGCGAAAGTGAGCGACCTGGCGACGACGACGAAACAGGACGTCAAGTCTTTAAACGTACCACAGATGCCTTCCATGACGAGTCTGCAGAGCTTGGCGGGCTCCGACAGGGACAAGGATAAGAAGGACCTGACGTCGCCGCAGACGCAACAGCCGCAGCCGCACTATTACAGTAGTTACGGGGCGTACATGCCACCGAGTTACCCATATCAGCCTCAGTCCGTGGCTCAGCAGCCGCAACAAGCGCATCAGAATCCGCCGGACGAGGCGCACGAGCACAAGACGAAGATTAAACAGGAGCCGCAGCAACAGTCGGGCATGAAGGAAAAGCAGCAACACGAGAATCATCAGATACTTAAAGAAAGCATCGAGATGAAGAGTCAGATGAGCCCGTATCACGTGTACCATAGCTCGCAGAGCCAGCGGGGACCACCGACGAGTGCGCCCATGCAGGATGATCGGCGTTATTACCTTTATCCCGGTGAGCAGCAGCAGAGGCGAAAAGAGGAGCCGAATAAACCGAGTCAACAGGTCAAACCTCCCCCGCCGAGTCCCAAGCATCAGTCAAAGCAACAGGACAAACCCCAGGATTTGGGTAAAAGCGAGGAGGCCAAGATCAAGCAAGAAGGCGTGAAACCTACGATGGAAACTCAAGGTCCGCCACCGCCTCCGACTTCTCAATACGCCGCTTACATTCACCCGAGTTACATGCCTCCGCAGCATTACGGGGCTTTATCCTTTGATCCTACTCATCAAATGTATCGAGGTTTGAGTCCCATGCTCGTACCTGGGCCATACACGAGTAGTCCGTATCTTCATCAAATGCGTTATCATGCTCCGGAGGATCTCAGCAGACCGCCAAGCGGCAAAGCTTTGGATCTGTTGCAGCATCACGCGAGTCAATATTATACGGCTCATAAGATTCACGAGCTTCAGGAACGGGCTTTGAAATCGCCGACGCCGAAAAGCTCGGCGAATTCGGCTAGTCCTTCGTCGGCCGGGGGACCTACGCCGACGAGACCTCCTAGTGGACCTCCTAGTTCCGCGGTTGGTCCGGGACCACCGCAAACGCAGTCGCAACAGTCTTTGGGTAAACAACAGTCCCAGGGTGTCGCTCAACAGCAACAACAGCAGCAACAACAGCAACAACAAGCCGGCAATGGGGACGCCGGTGGAGGGAAAGAAAGCCGATCACCTCCACCTCAGAGGCACGTGCACACTCATCATCACACGCACGTCGGTCTTGGCTATCCTTTGCTAACCGGGCAATATCCCGCGCCTTACGGAGGTAAGCCTCTCGTCAGACCCTGACAGTAAGGCTGCGAGGCAGTGACAGGTCGAAGCAGCGAATCGTCGCGTACACAAAGACGCGTGTGCCGCGATTTTGGGTTCTCCGGACTCTAATAATGAGCGATCATAGTGCGAGTGAGAATGAGAGAAAGAAAGAGAGAGAGAGACTGCTTGGCGATGCGGGTTACTTAGTCACTGTTTCAGGGCCTGAGGGTACGATATTACGGATAATTGTACACCATATTGGTGCGAGCGAGTATTATTTTTCTCGTTAACGATGAATACGCAGATATTTTGTTAAGTAGGGAATGGGATTTCTTTGTTTTTGTTTGTTTGTTTTCGTATGTATATATTGTATGGTTGTCGTCGTGATAACGTAATCAGATGTGTCTCGGATGTTTGAACGATGATGTATCTAGAATATTTTATAACCCGACGATGATATTCGAACAGCACCGTAGACCTTTAGGCATAGGATAGTTCAGACTGTGATAATTAACGATTTCGCTTTTATCAAAAAAGAAAAACGTGCAAGTTTTTCTTGCTTCTGGTGCAGCGTTGCCGTTTCTTAATCGTCTTTTTCTTCTTCTTCTATTTCTTCTACTTCTTCTTCTTCTTCTAATCTTCATGGACCAGTTTAGTCTTCCAGAAGAGCTTTTCGAGGTTGATTTTAAATTTCTTACGATTCGGGTTTTTTTTCTCGTCGCATCTTTTATCGATTGATTTTGACAACGAACGCGTAATTGTTGCAAAGTTGAAACTGTAATGGACACTGCCAAGCCCTCGCACTTGCACGAGAATTTGACCACCGGAAGTTTATGCAGTTTTTGTGGATTGCGGGGGAAGGAAAAGTTTCGAGAAAGGAGGAGGGTGATTTTCGTGTCGAGTCGAATTTTACGTAATTATACGTCTTGTATTCGTGACTCGAAAGAAAGAATAGTAGAATTTCGCGCACCATACGATTTTTGTAACTAGCTGTAACGCTCATTTTATTACACGTAATTTTCTTTTCTTTTTTTTTTACATTACGAAAATATCTTACTGTAAACATCTGTTACTAGCACGACGCAAGATATTTTCTCGTTTACATCCGACTTTTATGATTTCGGAATTTTTAGTTGTACTTAATGATTAATAAATTGCTTGCTATAGATATTCAAATTTATCGTTTTCTTTTGAGTTCCATTCTGAAAATAGACTGGTTTATTGACATTATCGCGGCCAAAAGTAATCGGGGAAGTAAATCCTGCGATTCCGCTCGGAGAAAGACGAAATGCGATGATTAATCGCGGATCTAAAGACTTGTAAAAGAGCTCTGGAAGAGGTTGCACACGTTCCTTAATCGATATTACAGTGTTAACGACCGCCCTAACAGCGGCGTTCACGACTCGCATGTCGTACTAAAAGTCCTCGAGGAAACACGAAACGCATTTTAGTTTGCGATCGATTCGCGAGTTCACCAACTCGCGCTTAATTCGTCAAGTTCCCCTGACGCAGGCGCGCGCTAAACTCGGTGCATTCGATACTGTAGCTATCAAAAACGCTTATCCGGAGCCAAAAGATCGATATGTTTCCCATTTTTTAATCGATTTCATAACATCGTATCATCCTTAATCATGTTATTCGTAATCAAGATGCACGTTTATCTGGATGTGTACGCGTGTGTCGAGTGCGTTCGTGCACACACGATGGATTCGAGCCAATAACCACGTTCCAATCACCGAAACATCCCCCTTGTCTCGCGCTAATGAGATTCGTTCAGTTAAAACGCAATCGCTGCGATCCTCTGCCTTCACACGATCGAAAATCCTGCACCGAATTCGCTATTCTATTAATTTTTACTTCATTCCATGGCTTCGTTACGATTCATCACAATCTGCTCTTTGTTTCTTCTTCAATTGCCATCGATTTTTTGTTTTCCGAATCTGCGAATCGAGTGATTTTTGTAATTTCATAAAGCTACAGTATCGATTGTTGACTGTAAAATATTTCGAGTTGACGGAATTATCATAGAAAAGACAAAACTAGGAAGTATCACGGAACGTAATTTTTGATTACGTAATTATAAATCCTGGTTTATTATTTGTTTATTTTTATACTTTTTTTTGCAGACATATAAAAAGTCGGATCCTGCCGGGGCTTTTTAATACGTTGCAGTCTTCTGACAATTATACGCGGATCATTTATTAATGGTGGGTTTTTTTCCAACAATTTCGAAAAAGTACTTGGTACTTTTCGGATGAGTTTTTTTTACGTTTCATGTGAATTCTAATATTCCATTTTTTAAATAAAACACTGATACCTCCTAGTTTGTTCACGCGCGTTTGTGTGTTTGTGACATTATTACAAATAAAATCAGTTTCAGTCTTCGTTGATTAAGGATTTTAAAATTTAGGGGAGAGGCCACCTCAATTATTGCATAAATAATTAAGTTGGAATTACTGAAACATCCATTTTTAAAGTTTGATCGATAAAAGTTTGTTATATTAAATGTCAGTAGCAAAATTCATTAGATAACAATGGACAATTTTCGTTTCATTGAGGCTTTGAAGTGTGATTTTTAATCAGTGGACCAAGGTGCAATTAGAGTCGCATAGTTTTTATCGAATTGTTTTTAAACCAGTTAAAAAAATACTACAAGTTGATTGTAACAAATTTACATTTTTGTAATGTGAAAAAAGCCTCTCCCCTTTGTTACAGTGCAAATGACCAATTATTCCATCGTCTTAAATTTTACAGTCACGACTTGTTCCTCGATAAATCAATTCGTAACTTGAATTTCGTCTTAATCGACTTGAAAATGGAGAAAATCATTGATCGCAAGCATGGATAATCTAATCAAAACGATGAATGTTTCCTCAAGAATTGCGGAGTGGGCATGTAAATCTTGATACGTTGGCAAAGCGAACTTGGTAGCATGAAAAGCGAGTCGGTGAATCCGTAATTAATGGTACGCTGTGTGAACGTGTGTTGCAGCGGCAGTATTAGCGAGTCAGCAGGCTGCCGCCGTAGCTGCCTCTGCGATCTCGCCTTTCCCGCCCAAGTGACCCACGGCCCCCGGTCCTGTACCCGCAGTCGGGAATTCCGCACAAACCCATCACAATTCAGCCTCAGCGACGTCCTCGTCATCGAACGGAACCGGCGCCGCATCGAGCCTCTTGCATGGCAACGTCGGAAGACAGTCCTAATTCCCAATTGAGAATTCGGGCTTTGTTTAGAAGTCTCTCTCTTTCTCCGAGTTCGGAAAAGTGGACTTTTATCTGGGATTGCCGAGCTATATTTTCATATATCAAACGCTTTTGTATCGACGAACGCGCGTAGTTGGATCTCTCGTGTATCTTACACATGTTTTTCTTTTCTCTCGCGTCGCTCGCATCGAGGTCACGAGGACCATTTCGAAGCGCGATGTCCATGATTCCTTTTACGTCTAGTGTACAGAACGTATTTTTTAAGTCTGCGAAAATCGCTACGATGCGTTTGTAGCTCGTGAATGAGGCAATTTTGCGCGGGGGCGAACAAGAGGATTTCGTATTATTCATTTCGTCCACCCAAATTTGAGACATTTAATCTTTTTTACGTGACTAGAGCAAATTACGCTTTTTCGATGTTGCTGAAGCGAAAAACGAAATCCTCTGGCTGTTGTACATTATTAATAAATAAAGCACGAGCCGACGAACTGCCGCGATGGCGGCAAGTTCCGATAGACTGAAAAAAAACACACGAAAATCACTCGTTCGCGTGCACACACTCGTCCTTTGCTTCCTGGAGCCGCATTCGCACGGCAGGTTAAAGTGGCATTTAAAATTACTCGTTTCTGCGACTTATGGATGCAGCCTCTTCTGGTCTTTTTTTTTCTACCGAGGCTGTAAGATTCATTGGGCGCCTGGATCGAGAAACACGCCACGCTTCTCGGACGAAAAAAATTTCATCATTTTAGACCCGCAATTTGTTGAATAAAAATGAAAGGTCGAATTTTTCCTCCGCTGAAAATCCATGCTTTTTTGTACACTGATATCGAGAATAACCGAATGTTCCATGATTTTATTTATTTTTAATAATAATTTAATGCGAATCAAAACGCTCGGTTTTTACGCCGCGTCACTTTTCAACTACTTGTTGAATGACAAGTTTTGCATGATGCGGCGTAAAAACCGAGCGTTTTTTAACAATAATCGTTGGCTAAAAACTTTATCGCTGCAAGTTTTCACAAATCAAAAGTTCCCTCGATACTTTTTTTGGTGTCCGAGAACGCGGCGAGTTTCTCGATCCAGGCACTCGATTGTTAAAGAAACATAATCTTGAACGACTGAAAATCTCACAAATATGTAATCACTTAATTTATTTCAACGCTTTAGAAAAATAAATACTTGTATAAATAGTTTATTCTTTTTGTACTTAAAAATGTAACGACGAAAAACAATATTTTTCCATGATAAGAAACAAACAAAAAAACATGTACTTTGCGTCGGTGCTTGAATCTGTTGATAACTTGTGTACGACGAAATGCAAAATTGAAGCTTTTTCGAAATTGTAGGATTAATTTTGTTCAACAGTAAATTGCCCAATCCGAAAGTTGATGAAAATCAGTGGGATGAGTGCGATCGGAAAATGAACTTTGTCAATTAATTGATTTTATCCGTTTAGTCGTACAGTCTTTGTTTAGCGCGTGCCGTTGCAAGTTGAAACATTTTTATAGCATTCGTGCGAGTGTTGCGAGCCTGGGATAAATGAACGCGGTAACGAGTACATGTATGTGTAAATATAGCGTGCGTGAAAATAAAATGACATGCGGAAAAGAACTGGTGACAAGTCACTCGTTCGCGTCAGTGTATTTTATTGTAAAAAGTAAATGAAAATAAACAGATTTGAACTTTTGTAGTAAAAAGAAAATAAACGCTGGAATTAACGATAAGATAGGCAAGATTTAGATTGTTAACGAAAAGCGATAATTGTGACGATAATTGTAAAATAGGGAAAAAAATGCGAAAAGCGAATGGGTCAACGTTCGGTTTGATCCTTATGGGAAATGAACGAACCATCGCTACCGCGGCTAATGGAACATGTATATATACGCAATTACATATGAAAGAAAATTTACATACGATTAGTTTCGTTAACTACCATTTTTAATATTACCATTACATTTGTATTATTATGATTTTATATGTAACTTGTAACGATAATTTTGTGTTGATTGTCATCGAGCGATCGGATAATTCATGTACTCTTTGAACAATCCGAGGACATTGGATATTACACGGTGTTGTTACAAATACCAAATCAAAATATTGTAATGATCCTTATATTTCATTTGTCGTACGAGAAAAAGCAAAAATTGGGTGAACAAAAACAACGGGTAGCCTCAGTTTTAGTGAGACACTCGAGCGGAGAAGGGGTAGGTTTTAACATAATTTCTGGTGCTGTGCTGTGATTTTTATAAAAGAGACAAAAACAAGACAAAATGAAAGGAAGAAAAAAAACAAGTGCGTATGTAAGCGAACGGCGATTCACGATTTTTATGACAAGCAATATACAGATAGCTCGAGTACCTGGATCTGCCCTCATAATTTCCCCGTCAAATGTCATAATTTGTGAAACGTTGATCGACAAAAAAACAAGGAAAAGCACTAATCAATCGCGTAGACTGTGTGTGCAGCTTGTATGAATGAATGCGCGCGCGTGTGTTGTGCAAACAGCAGTCCTTTATGGACAAAGTGAGTTTTTATCAATGGGAGAAAACCCCTTCTCACGTGAGACTTTTCGATAAAATTGTACGATGCGAGGGTGGTGCACTTCTGTGATGAAGACGAGCGCCAATTGCAAAAGTAAACGAGCACATGAGTAGTATGCGTGTATATATCGATGGCTCCAAATGCGGAACTCGTCATTCGAATAACATTTAATTACAGTATTTTACTATCATTGAAGGCGAATTTTCCCAATTCCAACAATGTGTTTTATTTTAAACAATATTTCGAGTTACGTGGATTCCAAGCGTCACGCCGAGTTGCGTGAGTTCATTTGGAGCGATTGATGTATATATATACATACATATATATATGCGTACGAGGCATTTTTGCAAGAATGCATAATTAAATAAAAATGAATATAAATGAATAGAGAAGAAGAAAAAGAATAAAAATGTAGAAAATCGTCGTGGATGTAACAGAAATGAAATGGACTGAAGTAACGTAACGTAAGATTTTATCTTAATTTCTTTTCTAGAATGACAGATAGTAAATCGTTGCGCTTCATACGTTACGTATTAACTTGACTATATATAAATAACAAAACGTACAGAAGCAAACACAGAAGCGCAGACATCTCGTCGTTAAACTGTAAGATATTGTGTTCAGCCTCCAGAATGTACTCTGACCCTTCCCCAAACTACTATATATAAATATAAATATATGCTAAATATATACGCTACGACTTGTCCATACAAATAAATACATTTAAAAAATTACTCTTCTCCACCTTTTTCATCCCTTGCCCCAATTTGCAAAGTAAGAACTGCATTATTTTTGGAAAATGTATTTATTTCTTCCTCTATTTTCTGTTTCCTCGAAATTACAAAATTACATTAAAGTAGACATTGGACGCGTTTTCGGTCCACATGAAACAATTTGTTTGCATTATTATGTAACTTTAACGCCAGCCGTTTGAAGGTAATTCCTGAGGTGTCCAGCATTGTATCCCGGAATTTGATTCAGCAGACCGAGTAAATGATCGGGAGGTAATCTGCCGAGGCCTTGTGCCAAATGCAAACGCACATCTCCGACATCTACAAAATTGTTTAGCATTAATTTCCAATTTCAAAGTAACGACATTGTAAAATAATGAAATTTCCACGTTTCAAGTTGCTTACTTTCCAAAGGATCTCGTTTGGGGTTTCTAGCAAATATAAGTTGACTGTAAGCCGCTTGGTATCCGGGCGAGTCATCGTTATCAAACATTCCTTGGTCCTCCAACAGAGGAGTTTCATCTTGCGGAAGTTCAAAAAAGTCGACCAGAGTGGCTAAAAGTTTCGGGTAAGAAGCCTTGTACGGATTTTCGAGCATTGGCGGGCAATCGACCAGCAAATTTGACATCCCAACTGCCGTTACTTTCCTTTCGACTTCTCCGGAAACTTTTTGTAAATCAGCGATCAATATGCGGTCAACGACCATTCCGAACATCCTGAAATCAAGGGCAATAGTTTGATATTTTTGTTTTGCATCAACGTTTTCTTCTATTAAACGAAGACTTACTGCGGTTGAATTAGATCAACGATCGTTACTAAATTAGCTGCGCCGTATCTAAATATGTAATACGAGAAGAACACTATCAATCCTTTGACGAATTTCGTCGTCTTCGACAAGGAAAGCCTTTGGAACAGCAACACGAATATCTGCTTCAAGAATGGTTCTATGATATGTCTGGAAAACGGGAAAATATTAATAAATGAAAAAGAGTTAATATCAAACGCGCGATACTTACGATGGGAAATGTTCTATGATTTCTTGAATCAGCAGAAATCCTTCTTGATCATTCGCCTTCGACGCAATCAGTTTTTGGAACACTCCCAATAACGCGCTGGTTTTGTCTTGCGCGATTATTTGATGCGATCCGTGACTGATGAAAGCACGCAACAGACGATTCAACGGATGAATATTACCTTGACGTTCGAACAATATCGGCGACAACAAGTGAGAAAATAGCGCCATATAAGATTCGGGCACTTCCGGGTTCGTTTGTAATTCCAGCAACAACGCAAGTATTTGAAAAACGTACGGCATGAATTCTGCAAAAAATGGGATTGGATTTTTAATTGAAAATTCCGCATTTTTCATGCTTTTTCAGTTTGAAAATAAAAGAACCTTGAATGTCTTGTTGCAAAATCCATTGGAAAGTCGGGAAAAGTACTTGTTCGAAAGAAGCCACAGCAGCTGGATTCGATTTGCATACGATTCTGAAAAAAAAAACGCTCGATATCAATACTTTTGAAAACATTTACAATGCTTGCAAATTTCGTACAAATCTCATTACTTTATGGACAAGCTGAGTGTTTCGAACAGATAATGGTTGAAATTAGGACGGCTCGGGTTTTTGGCAACGATGGCGAGCTTCTCAGTAAGTTTGGGCAACAAATCAGCCAAGAAAGGGACAATGCTGTCCTGCAAGGTAGCAAAGCTTCTCATGATGGCTTTCATCGTGTACTCATTTTCTTCGGATCCTTGTTTATCCAGCGAAGCGAAAAGACCTTTCAACAGATTACCCGCTACAGGCTCCAATTCTTCTCTTTTTACTCTGAAAAAGCATTTGCAAACTTATACAACTGATAACAAATATCTGGCGTTTTAGCAAATTCATCGCATACAAAGAAACGTTGTTCGGTCCTCTCAAGGCCAGAATTTTCTCAATAGCACCAGCAGCGTAACTGTGAACAACAGGGCTGGTCGCCGTGAGATGTCTGATCATATGCGGCAAAGCAGCAATCACTTGCTCCCGCGGCAGCACGGATCTGAATATCATCATGTACTTGATACAATCTGCTTTGAGAACGGGACACTCGTCGACTGAAAAAGAATTTAAATTCTCGATGAAATAACTTTGTACAATATTCAATGCGATTTATGTTATTCGGAGTACCGTTTGCCTTAGCGAGTTCCGGTTCAACATTTTGCATGGTGAATTCCGGAAGAGGCACTAAAGTGCTGGACTGCGTTACACCGTGTTTTTGCGTTTGCCCTTTACTAGCACAGCTCATCACCAAGTACAAAGCAGCATCCTTGCTGCGCCAATTTTGTAGTGGTTTTTCAGCATAATTCAATAACATTGCCTATCGATGAAAAAACAAACCATTAGTATTATTGTTTTCGAAATCACAATCCCAGAAATCAAGTTTTCTATTTTCACCTGTATATAAGACCCAAAAATTTCCATGATTTTGTCTTCGAAATATTTCGAGAGCACTTTGACGAGATCGCAAGCTGCTCTTCTTCTCGTGTCTACGTCGCTTCCTTCAATGTCCCTTCGGATGTATTCTTCCGGATTATCTTGGAACAATTCGTTGTCCGACTCTGCAATTATGGTTAACAAAATTAAAATATTGCATTATCATAAAATTCATGAATCTTATTTCAAAAGTGACAATTATTACCTCGGAATTCCATGTTTGGAATAATAACCTTTTCACAAATGCTACTGAGCGTCGCGGGATCTTCGAAAAGATTCCTGTACTGAGCTCGATCTGCTACGGTTGCCAAAAATTGTAAAGCATTCGACACGAGCTGGAAATTAATAATTAATTAAGTATTACTTTCAACGTTTGACTTTGTCGAAGGAGCAAACATACCGCATCGTACTTGGGTTGCTGACCCGTAGATGTTAAAAGATTCCAAATGGCGGTAACGAATTGAGGCAAATATTGCTGAAATTCTTCATCATACTTTTGTGCGTATAAAACGACGTTATCGCAAACTTGAGATTTCAGTTGCTCTATTACTCCTGCTTCTTCGGCATCCTGTAATTTCACAAAAATGTACGTTTTACAATTACTATGTAAATATCTGTAGTTCGCTGTAAACCCAAGCGAATAACTATTTACCGGATGTTGCAAAACCGGAACTTCGCTTATAAGCAACGTGTGGAAGTTGCTCATCCACTGTTCCATATGATCTTCAAAAAATTCTGGCAAATCCTTCAAAGATACAATTAAAACAGGTATTATAATAACAAGAATGAAAGGTAGAAAAACAATAAATCAGTCAACTTACTTGAAAGTTCAAAGAGTAAAACACTTTGCACAGAACAAGCAAAGAATTGTAAATAACTTCAAGGGCTTTTCCATTGTTCGCGGGATCTCGTGCAAAATTCATGGTTCTCTAAAATTGAAAACACCCAACGAAATAAGTTACAATGCCAAGTACAAAAACGAAATCAACGCATTTACCAAAAACAGATCCGTCAACGGTTTCGCAAACTTGTCCAAAACGAATTTGATTTCCTGCCACAAACTTTGGCACTTGAATTCATAACGGTATCTTTTGAAAAGCGAATGCGCTGTATGAAGAACGCCGTTGATGATATCAAAATTCCCCGTGTTGAATTTTTCAACCATTTGGTCAATGAGTTCAGGCCACTTTTCTGGAAAATCATGCTTCCCAATGATTGACACGGCATCTGACAATTGCTTTTGTATCGATGGTTGCGAATGCAACATTAAATTTACAATGAATTCTTTGATCGCCGCTCGATCTTGCTCGTGAATTCGATCCACAGATTCGTCTTCCTAAGGAATGAAAATAAAGATTAGAATTCTACCCAGGGAAAGACTGAAGCGAACGAAATGGAGGGAATTTCTTACCGCTTTCCAATTGCGTTTGATATAATTCTTGAAAGCTACTGCTCCGGCGATTCTGATGGTTTCGTCGATTTCTGCCTTTTTGATTAAATGCAGTAACAACAATGGATATCTCTGGTTGATTTCCACGGACTCGAGAAACTTTTCAGCTGCGAATAGAATAAATATGAGGAAGCGAAAATATTAATCAAAAGTAATCGAGTTCATAATTAATTCTTTCGAAAAAAAAAAAAAAATTCAACGCGTCATACGATATTATAAATGCCTGGCTTGAATTAAATTCGTGAGTAATGAAAATAGTATTACCAGGTCGCCTGACAGCGACGTCGGGACTGAGAGTCTGTTTTAGATACCCGCTGAGCGTTATCAAATTATCGTCGGTGAGCTCCATGACTTCAATTATCAAAAATGTTGAAAATAAATCGTAGCAGCCTGCTTTTTGCAACAGAATAAAGAAAACATAGAATAAACGTTTGACAATGCACCTCTGCACCCACCGGCGTTTCGAACATTCAATTTCCTAACCTCACTTTTCTATGCTTTGATGCGCTTTTCTCTCTCGTAGGTCTCGAGTTGACTCGAGTAGTCAAACAGTCAAGTAAAGTCGCATTGGCTAAAGAGTTTCTATCCGGTTCTATCTTCGCGCACGCGCATTGAGAAATGCTCGTAATGCTATTGGTTCTGATCAAGAATTAAGGGAAAGACGGTTTTGATTCGTGTAGCTTTTCAAAAAGAATTGTTTATTGGCTAAGAAAAAGTATGTTTGCGTACGACAAAAAGAGAACTTTTTGGCCAGTGCGACTCTAGCTCACACACCACTGCATATATGCAAATACACGCAAGCCCGCACGAATGCACACGCAGCTACGCAGCCGCCGAAAAAGCGCGCGAAATAATGTTACTTTGGTGTAAAGGCGGATATCCGCTTTTTTAAATATTGATAATTGCTCGGAATCGCAGATTTTGTCAACACGCGTTTTAACGTGAACTTTTTTACAAAACGAATTAATTACATTCTAAAAATTTATTTCAAGGCGAGAGAGTAAAGTTTTTACGATCAAAATTCAAAAACTTGGTAGAATAAATAAATATACACAATGCTTACTTCGTTCAATCGATTAATATTTATTTACAAATCTAGAATATAATTTTCCATACATCTATTCATTCCATTCAAATGGACAAGTGTTTCTTACAACGATTTAAACAAGGGTTTGTTTGTGAAATTACCATCATCGCAAACACTTTTACTTCGGATATTTCTTATACTTTTTTATACAAAAATTTAATAGGACTACTCGTGGAATAAATATAAAGCTGACTCGTCCTAAAACTAATGATAATAATTACAATAACAAATTATCATACTCAAAAAAACATTGAAGTCATACAATCGGACACGTTTATTTACAGAGAGATAAGTCTCGTGTGTAATAAACAATAGCAATATCAACAACAACAACACCCCTGGCAATAACAAATCCATAATAGTGATGCAAAGAAAAGGACTCGAATCAAGTAAAAAATTCACCGAAATCATGTCAATCTATGACAAATATGTACAAAATGTAAAATGAAAAGTTCCGCTTTCGAAAAAAAAAGTCTTTAGTACATAATAAGAAACTCGTTAAAATAGAGGGGGGAAAAGTAATACCGTGTTACGTGTATTTCTCAAGAAATGTGAAGCAGTTACTCGCTTTCTACTGCTGCGTGATTCTAAATACAGGCCCGATTCTGATAAAGAAGCGCCTTAGGACAGAGCGCAGCTCTGGTTTGAGATCGAAACACATGACTTCGCACAAAGAAGGATAACAGCTCGACGCGTGCACGGCAAAACGCTGATCGGACATTTTCAAAATTCGCGCGAGCAACAATAATAATATCGGCGTCCAAGCGCTGCGGTGAGGCTCGTTCGAGAGAGTCAAAAAATATTGCAAAGCGTCGCGCGCGACCTTGACCAACTCGAGTTCCACTTTGGGCCAGTCAGACCTGTGGGTCTCGTCATTGTACATTTTGAACAACACTCGCAGAGCGCAGGCAAGAGACTGCGTTTCTTGTTTCAGTAAATTTGGTTTCGCATCCCCGCGAAAGCCCGCTTTCCAAAGTACATTGCGCTGCTCCTGATTCGCGTTGAAAGTTTTTGCAAATTCGTGAGATCTCAGTAAACACTCGACCAGCTGCAGCAGATGATTCGTGGAGAGAGAACAGTACATGCCTTGTTCCTCTTTCTGTTGATCCGCTGTTGCCGAAGCGTTCGATTCCACTATGCCCTTTTTCCCGTCCATGCGCATGTCAGCCTGGAAAATACGCATTTTCATGATTAATTATCATCGATCATGTAAATAATACTGAAAAATACTTACTTGTGCCAGTGCCAAATTTTCCTGATCTTCCTTTCTAGACGTGGCCGGATAAAAAATGATATTGTCTATCGTTTGAATGAGCTCGAGCTGAACAACGCATTTTATGAGAAGGGAAGAAAAGAGTCTCATTCGAGCAAAGTTTTCCGATCCTGGGGTGGTCGATGCGTTATCAACTTTGCCGTCGCTGCTGTATTTGTTAAGGACATTGGCCATGACATTGTCACCGCTGTCAATGGCCGTGCGTGAGATAAATTCGCAATCCGGGTTGATGACGAGATCGAGATCGGAAACTTTGCTATCCGATTCCGGTCGCCAAGTCAACAGTTCCGAAGGTAAAGTATTTTGGAAAATGTCGACGACGCAGCGGCACGTTTTTTCCCACGTGTCATTTTCGAATTTAATTCCGTTGCTGATGACAAGATTTTCTAAGCAATTGGTGCCGGATCTTGCTAATTGTTCGTTGTCTTGTTGAACGCACCAGAGAAGCTGCGCGTACAATTGTTCCAGAAGCAGCGGTCCAAGGATGTCGAAAAATTGGGAAAATACATCGACTATCGCGTACAAAGCGTGGTTGCATGTGGTCGTCATCCATTCAGCTTTCTGTAAAAGTTGGGAATTAATGTATCAACGAGGCTTTTAAGATACAGGAGAATAAGACAAATTTCTGCGGTTCCGGTGTTTTGAAAATTGATAGGCATGTTTGACTTTTTAACTGGATCATTCAATATTTTGGGAAAGAAACAAGTAAAAAAAGTAAATCATACCTCGGTATGTTGTTCGGGTAGTTTCATATTGTCGAAAATTCGGAAAAGCACTTGGAACAAATCTTTCCACCAATGCGGTTTAAACGAAGTCCCGTGAGTCTTGACGACGTCGAATAATACTGTCAAGGCACGCGTTCTCACGTCTAATTTACATCTGCTCACCACGCAAGACAATTCGAATAACAGCGGAAACCATCCTCTTACCTAAAACATAAATCATTTAATTTTCTTGGTACACAGTAAAAATCGTATACTCCATTAATTAAATATTTTAAATGAACAAACCCAAGCGCGATCGTGTTCGGAAACAATTCCATTTTCATCCATCATGCCTTCGGCAAACAAATGAGGGTTCGCGTCAATGTACGAAGCACAGGAGCGAATCAGTCTTATGGCTTCCATACTAGTATCAGGAAAAGACGCGTTGCAAGCAAATTCGCTCAGGCACTTGACAGCATCTTGAAACGAGTCTACCATGATGCTAAAATCCTTTGCATATAATTCGTCTGTAAAAAAAAGAAGAATTTCAATAACATGTTCACAGCCAAATGTTCTAAAAAAACGTTACTCACTCGTAATTTTACCGGTCATCG
This sequence comes from Zelostemma sp. ZL-2020, assembly GCA_022816865.1. Classification (NCBI taxonomy): domain Eukaryota; kingdom Metazoa; phylum Arthropoda; class Insecta; order Hymenoptera; family Platygastridae; genus Zelostemma; species Zelostemma sp. ZL-2020. The sequence continues at coordinate 19,770 of JABFQM010000742.1, forward strand.
AAAAAGCGAGTTCAACGATTGACTCGTCCCGATCGCTGGCCGCGTGATGGAAGACGCTAAAAATGTTTTTCCAGCCGGAACGAATATTCGGAGCCTGCGAATGCACGATCTGTGCAACGCACCTGACAACCATGTCTCTGATGACGAGTGATCTATTTTTCTTCATTATGTGCTCGAAAGGTCGAAGAAAGTCCTTTTGAAATCGGAAATTGGCGAATTCGCCTTTCTCGATAAATTTCGTCGCCAATTGTCGCAACGAGTCCACCGCGAAGAACGATATGTCCTGCCTTGGGCTGCAACCGACTCGATCAAAGTGTTCCCCAATGACTTGCCAAATGCGGGACCACTGAAGCCTAATACGTCCCATGTTGTAGTACGATATTTCGACGATCTTCGTCAAGGAAAACATTCTCGGCTGAGTCGGATGCGCCAGTTCTTCCAGGGAAACTTGACACAGCGCCTTCACAAATTCGACTATCGCGTCGCCATCCAATCTCGTGGAACCGGTGAAAATGCGATCCACGGCAACTACAACGCTCTGGGAACTCGTCTCTCCAATGGATTCTTTTACGCTTGCTGCAAAAATGAAACTCTCGTTTATCTCATTTGCCTGGATCATAATACTTTCGAGGAAAACATGTCTAAAACTTACGATCCAAAAAGCTGAGATTGAGGCTATTCGATTGGTGCGAATTGGCGTGCGTTATACTACCAAGGTTAGTAAAATTGGCCAAAGGCGAGGGGAACAATGGCTTCGACGGGGGTCCCAAAAGTTGGGGCCTGACACCGGTACCGATAAGCTGAGCGAGCTCTAGCTGCGAAATACACTTGACCACATCGAGCCAGGAGCCTCCAAGATAATTGCCATCCGTATGAGCAACAGTGATCAAAGTCTTGATGGTATCGATATTTTTTGTCTTCATTTCCGTGATTGGCGAGTTTGCCGTGAGCAGAGTGAACCTTGCCAATGCTTGGACGTAAGCGTCTCGTTCCAACTGTTTCAAATGAACAAATAATCATGAGTTGAATGACATTTTTCAATGATGAAACTCGATTAATCGTCGTGCTATTTTACCGTCATGTGAAATATGCAGGCGATACGAATAGCGCATCTTATGCCGTCGAGGCATAACGTTGCGATTTCAGGGTCGTCGCAATCTTGGAGTCCCACGCTGAACGCCGCGAGAAACGGCGTCCATGCGATTTTGAACATTGGTCTGACGTGTTCCAAGTGTTTGGCAGTTGTGAATGGAGCCTGAACATGGCTCACTGATTCCATCAAATTTTTCGCTGCCGTTGATATCACCTCCATTTCCATGTTCCACAAAAGACGTCGTTTTTTCTCACTGGATATCACTATCAAAAAACGGAATACATAATTATCAATAAAAAACACGTCCATGTTTTCCTTTTACCTTGTTTCCCTAGTCGATTAGGATTGGACTTCATTTTAATTTCATTCCCAGCAATCTCGTCGTAAATTTTGGAAAGGTACTCTTCCGGAAGATCTTCGTTGTCACTAATACGTCGATTGAGTTTAATGTACTGTTCTTTCGTCATTTTGTTTTTCACCTGAGGCGAATGAAGATCCGTGGTGAGCATAATTATGGAAAATCCTAATATGTATGCCGTGTCGGCGCTTGAAAATAAACCATTGCTGAAAAAAGCAGGGAATTAGCTTTATCAACATTCGAGCAATTTGTCATTACAAACCAAACATGCTTGAGACAATCGGAACAAAAAGCTTACTTTGGATTACATTCACAGTACCGACTAGCAAATTTTTCCATAAGGCGATCAATTTTCTGAGCTTCCCCGGGAAGCCGGAAACCTTCGAGGAAGTATCGCAAAGCGCTGACTAGATCTCGATCCGCGAAATTCATTTGGTCGATGTAATTGTACATGACTTTGTTGTGATTGTGGTCGCCGAGAAAATCGCCGATCGCCGTTTTGTCCAGGCGTTCATCGATGTGGAGCCATCGCGCTACGTCTTCGATTAAACTGCCGAGAAGATGGTGTTCTTGCAAGTACTGGATACCTTTGCTGGGTTTACGATTGAATCTGTAAAATAATCCATGTTCAGAGAGATGCATATTTTTGGAAAATGTTGAAAAAGTTTGCGCGTTTGTTTACATTTCAATCCCAGCTTCCCAGACTTCTTTTTGCTGCTTTTGTACCTCGTACTGTTCGGGCGAATCAGGAACTTCTTTATTACCTATTAGACTAGAGTTGGCAGAGGATAAACTAGCCGTGCTCCCGTACCGCGGTAAATGCGAAGACTCGAGAGAAGGGTCTAAAGGAGCCGAAGAAGGAGAAGGAGTGTCCAGATGGATCTCGGGAGCTGGAGTAGCAGCCGAGAGCATCTGCTGTTCAGCTGGTACACTCGGATTCACGTACAAGTCTCTACTCCATTCCACCATACATTTCAAGACGGAAACTAGACATTCGAGGCCTCGTATTCTCATTGACTTTTCCTGATTCGGCGACGCTCCGAGCTCCAGTGCTTGCCGTCCCTGAGCTATTTTCGACAAATCGTTGACTAATCTGGAAATGCAAAACGTTTTTTAGTTTTCGTGTAAAATATTTAAAGAGCTGACACTCCAATTTTTTATACCTTTCGAATAAATTTGCCGCTGATAAATCGCAGTCGTAATTTACGTAAATGTCTACAACGCTTTGCGCGTCCGCGCAGATACGAGTCAAGGCGTGAATGACCATCCACTTGTGCTCGAAAGAGCTGCTCGAGGTCTCTAGAATATTGAGGAAGATTTCTTTGAAAAACACCTCGATCTGCATTTTAAGGTGCACCTTGAAACGAGCCAAGAGAGCGAGGAACAGCGCCAGCGACAACTCGAAAACTTCGGGAACCGACGATACTCCATTTTTCGATAACGCCACGCAAAGGTATTGTTTTATCGCTATGACAAACATTTCGTTCGAGCGTAGTACTGGCCCGGAGTTCTGCAAAATCCCAAGCAGCAACTGCAGCGATAGAATCTTCGACCGTAATTCGTGTGACCTGCAAAAAAAAACAAAAAATGACCATTTGAATTGGAATAATTCCGATGTTTTTGAAAATTGGCGAGCATGCTTATTTCGGCTTCTTAAAACATGTGAAATCATTATTATTATCATTCCAAATATGTTCTGCAATTACTTTGGATCCGGCGTCCCATCCGGCAAAGGTTTCATCGACAATTTGCAAAGTGCGCGGAACACGAGAAAAGCATCTTTCTGCAAAACGTGCGTGAATTTCGCAGTAACCATATTGTCATCCTCCGTCGATGGCTCCGCTGTAGTCGCCGTCGATATAGTTTCATTATCGGTAGCTAATTCTTCGCCACCGGTAACGCGATCCACATGATTACTCGGCTGTTTACAAGTCGGCGCCGAATCTTTCTCACTCGTGACAGAGCTCAAAACGTCTTTCAAGATCAAGCCAACCACGCCATGTGCCTCGCTGGCCCATTCGTCGTCGTCTTTTCCATCTGGCAACTCCGATTCCTCATTCGCCATAACATCGCTCTCAACTTCTGTTTGCACCGACGCCAAACTGCCATCCGGTAAAACTGAAACTTGGTTCTGTTGCTCCGCTTCGAGTTTCAAGTAATCTTCTTCCTAAAAGAACATTAAAAAATTAGTAGTTTATTATTCGTGATCCATAACTTGCGAAAGAATTACCGCCTGAGTTTCCATGCGAGTGAATATGACGTTAATCATTTGAGTGAGGGTAGCTCGTGCCGTAGTTTGGTTCACCAAATTCCTCGAAGCCAGGTACACGTTGTAAACCGTGCGTATGGTCAAAAGAACTGTACCCTCGTGAACTTGAACATGCTGACTGGTCATCACCGTCAGCAAAGCTTTGATTATTTGCAACTGAACGCCTTCATCGGTTTGCGGGCCCACGAAACAAGCGCAGATCGTTTCCACGATTCGGACGATTAAAAGTTTGTTTGGGTCGGTCGAGTCGGGAACGCTGCCGGTCAAGTGTCCGTAAGCTATGAGTTTTTGGAGACAATCCAGCGAGGTCACGACTATTCTCGGAGATTTGCTTTGACATGCTAGCTCGAATGGTAGAAAGTATTTTTCGGCAGATATCACACTGGAATCTGTTTTTGGCTGGGGTAAAGCGTTGGAAATCGTCTCTTCGCCTGGAGCATTCGGGAACTCGCTCATTTCATTTCGCAGGTCCTCTGTTTTTAGAACACACAAAATTGCGAGAGTTAATTTATTGTGTTTTTCAAATCTGATTAAGGTGAACTTTATTGACTTTCCATCAATCTTCATTATCAAATGAAAGGCTTCTTTCTACGTTATCTATGTCATATATTTTTGAGATAACAATTATTCCTAGTACACATAAAACGATACTTCGAGTCATCGTTGTATTAGAGAAAGGAATAAAAAGTTAAATGAAATGCAATAAAATAGGATGAAAACTCACCGAGTGCGGATTCGCAGGCTTTTTTTAACTGTGACAAATAAGTACGTTTGACATCCTTGTCAGCAAGGATTTTCTCCAAGGCTCGGACGATGAACATTTCTCGCGTTTTGGAATTGGAATTTTGTTGCATCATCACACTAGTAATCGACTTTACGACTGTCTACGACCGTTTATCAAAGAGACAACATTCCTATCGGCAAAATAATTGTTAGGTTAGGTTAGAAAGGAAACTGGTTTATTCAAGAACGCCGCGTTGTTCATATTTATATCATATTGAGTTTAAATTATCACTTTTTCGATTCAAGTTTTGCCTAGCACGAATAAAAGCTCGAATAAAATGAATTTTGGTAAATAAATGCAAAGATCGATGCAAGAAATGAATTCGACCGCGTCGCGTGTAAAACAACATGGAATAATGAACGACGGTGATAACAGATTTTCTTGATAAGAAGATAATTACTTCGAGACTGTTAGCCTTGTGGACTTTTTAGAATTTCCGAGGGCTGGCACAAGTGTCAGTTGTGAGCTGACAAAAAAAGAGAGAGAAAGAATACATATGCGTATGTCATGTATGATCAATGACACACTTGACACACTGACAGCCGAAATGATTTTTTTTCTTCTTTCTTTGCCTCGCGGTTAAAAAACTCTCGCGATTTTACATATGTAACTTTTCTGCTGCACAAAAAGGGTGCTTGGAATAATACTGCATAACACGATTTAACTAGAAAGTGATGACGGATATAATTTTCTCTCTCTTGCATTTGCTATAGCAGCGACATCTGGCGCGCAATGCGCGCACTGATTGTATACATATACACTGCGCAGGAGTCTCATGCACATCAGTGGATGTGCGAAAATATTTACCGTGTCGTTCCTTCTTTCTTTGTTTTTCTCGTGGGCGGAAAAGCAAAGAGAGAATGAAATAACAAATAAGAGGGAAAAAGCATGTGTATTGTTGTATCGGTGCTTCGCTGTGACTTTTTTTGCGCTTTTAACACACATCGTAATAGTTTTCGGTGATAATAGGTGATTCCTGGCTTTGAATTCGTTGCTGCATAATGGAGAAGCATCCGCTAAATAACAATTACGGGAAACTTCCAGCGTATACTCCGCCGACAGCACCGACGGCCCCACCGCCCTACACACCAACTTCCGGAACAGGTATTTACTTGCACGGTTTCTTGTATGTGTATGTATATTTAGGATGCAACGGTGATGCAACGCTTTGTTGGGGTGCCAATTTCGAGGTTTTTCGCACTTCCGCACGTGATTTTTCCAATGTTTTTAGGCTAAACGTAAAAATGAATTCGAAAACATATATGGACCATATATGTGTTTATATATGGTCCCCCTAAAGAAAAAGAAAAAAATTCGAAAAAATGTAGGAAAAGTATAATAAAATACAGAAAAGTACAGAAAAAAGTGTATATACGAAGGAATACCCAAAACTGCGGAAAATGCAATAATAATAGAATAGAAAGAAATAATAAATAAGAAAAAATATTAATAAACAATAAAATAAAATAAAAATACTTTTTTCTACGCATTTTTTGCGAAACAAATCGCGTTTACTTCGTGAATAATTAAAGTTTCGATCATTTCTCGTAGATGACTTTTATTGGCAACGACCTCCTGGATATTACCCGAATAATGGAACCCAACAAAACCAAGAAAGTACAATTCCATCTTACGGAGCAGTTTTTACCGAGACGACAATTACCATGCCTGACATCGTCGTCATTGGCGGTTGTCCAGCTTGTCGAGTACGTCGTTCAGTTAAAGAGGATCCTCACACCCCTTTTTGCCAACCAAGTTTCAAAAACGCAATTTCATTTTGACACAACTGTCATTGCAAAAATAAAAAATCCTTTTCAACGTTGATTGTAAATGTTCCAATGAATCGATGTATCATTTTCTTTTTTCAAAAATCCAGAACATGTTCCAAGTTGAAAAATAATTTTTTTCTTTCTTTCGATTTGGCCAATCACAGTTTACGTGTTTTTGATGTTGTAATTTTGATTGTATACAATCATTCTAATGCAATGTTTGACAAATTCTAGGTTGGAATTCTGGAGGACGATTACTCGTGCTTGGGACTGTGCTGTGCAATCGCGTTCTTCCCACTCGGCATTTTGTGTTGTCAGATGTTAAAGACCCGGCGTTGCTCCAATTGCAGTGCTTATTTCGACTGATTTTTATAGATATCGAACACTATTTCATTACTCGATTAAGTCATTCCAAGAATACGATAGTTTTGTGATTAATTGATATATCAAAGTTGATATACCAGAGAATTGTTGGTTCATATTTCGATTATAATTTTAATTCGAGTTCCCTCTAAAACTGCTCATTTACGTGAAGAAATATTTTTCGATATCAATAAAATATAACAAATATGACGAATAATTTAGCATGTGATACTATTGAATAATGAGTCACTGCAATTTCATTGTAAGTGTATTCATACAGTAATTAGCTTATAAATGTGTCGGAGTATGTATAAAATTTAAGAGAAGGGATACAATCCATGATAGATTTAGAGTGACATACATATATTTTTCAACGCACCAAGTAATTGTCAAATTATTATAAAAATGTTGATTGCGAGAATAGAGGTTTTTGAAAAATATCGATTACATAGTTCTCATTCTTATCTATGTGTAAACTTTTCTCATGATTACAATCGAAAATGAATAAACATGAGAGCATTGCGAAAATTGTCAAAGTATATAATTTGATAACAGCGATAACGTTAAAGTCTTGAGGTCGTTTGTCTGCTACAATGTAGTGCTCCGAGTAGTCGTGGCGATGTATCAGCGCAATAAGATCACTTTTAAAACATCTGCAAAATGGCCTGTTAGTTTCTAAAAAAAATCTGTCTAAGCGTTTATAAACTACAACAAAAATAACGGTTTAGCGTACAAAGATCAAAGTTTTTTTAGCTTCAAGACGGCTGATTTTTTTTGCGTTGCGTGTAATCAATTGGAAATATCTGTAATTCATAAGTAGTGAAAATTGTAAATGTTTCGCGGACAAACTACCTTAACGTACTTGATTCTATGTAATAATCTGTACCAAGTCTGTAAAGTTGTAGCCAAATCGGGACCACGTCCTTGTCTATTTCTCGCTTTGTCCTTTCCTAAAGGCAAAAAAATCTTGCTTCCGCGGAAGCCATTGCAGAGTGCGTCTTTCTTACTCCGCTATAAAGTCCATTTATGTCCTACTTATGTAGGCTTCGCCTCTCCTTAAGCGAAGGTTTTCCACAATGTGACTGTTTTACAATTCCCTACAAGTTTAAGCGCGTAATTAAAACGCAATAAGCTGCAGATCTTACATGCAAGGGTTTTTCATTCCTACGAGCGTCAAAGTATGTAGAACTCGAGAAAAAATGCTTAATGTGTCATGGAAAAGCCCGTTTTCCTATTCCGATCATTGTATTTTCCTCCTTCCTCTTTTCTTTCCGAGAAGCGATCTTATGTTGAAACAAAGTCACCACTTTTACGAGCGTTCGTGGCATAATTGGTGCATTCTATGAAAAATTACGATAATTATAAGGACGAAGAAGGCGATTTGTTGCGTAGGAGACGTGTTATCATTGAGTTAATTGCTAGTTGCTCGGCCAAGTGATTATAATCGCTTCGATGGAATGGATTTGTTGACGATGTCGCGACACACGCGAACAATAGGAGCTTTTGGACGAGAGACGGAGATGAAAAAGGAAGCAGGAAGTTTTTAAACGGTAAATTGTATCGAGTTTGCGAAGATGAAATGTGTCCATAACGCGCGGTGGAGCAACAAAGCGACGCGAACACAATCACTCGATGGAGGGAGCATAGAAACGTGCTTTCGTCCTTGATACTAACTTTTAGCGTATAAAGGAAATCGAGGACGGTGGTTGGAAAGCATTAGTAGTTGGTTCGTTCGAAGCTATGCCCGCCAACGATCAACTTAGCTCGCCCGAGTCGTTGGACCAAGAGGAAGGTCCTTCGAGGAACGTTATTTTCGACGTCGCGTCCATGGGATCTCCGAAAACGAGCTCTGGCAACGGAGAAACCTCGACTCGTATCATGGATTGTAGTGTTCTCGCCGACAAAGAAAACTCTGCAACGCGCTTCGCGAGTATCCCTTCTCGCGAAAAACACGAGGCCTTCTTTAGAGATGTCTTCCAACTCATTATCGAAAAGGCTGTTTTTCAGGTATTTTGCCATTTTCCAAGTGCTTTTTTCATCGTTTACCACAGTTTTTGAACATATTCGAAGAGAATAGGGAGTTGAAGGATCAAGAAATATTTTAACATTTCCATGCGTAATCATAATTTCATAATATTCCATTTCGAAGTTTAAAATGCTGACGACTTTTTGTACAATTTTGCTTATAATTTGAATATCTTTTTCACGAGTCCCGCAATTTCTTCAAAATTAAGGAAAAAAAAGTTGAAAATCCCGAAAGATGCATCGTTAATTCGTGGGCGGAGGGGGAGGGGGACAGAGACGGGTTTAAATGTAATGCAAACTTTATTCATTGGAACTGAACAGCCTTTAAGTATTTGTGAAACATGACAGGTTTCGAATAAATTTACGTAATTACACGTTATAATTAAAGCGCAGTTCATTAATCTCTTTGGTGCAGTTTATCCTTGAAATGATTGAATACATTGTTTTTTTTTAAATTAAGATCGAGCTCAAGAGCGACAATGTAACAATGTATCACTTGACATTTTTAACAAGCGCAGAAAAAAAGATTCGATATTCATTTCATCGAGAAAATTAGTATCCGATCTCGATGATTGAAAATTAAGAAATCAGCGATTAAAATACCTCGAGTGATCGTGCAACAAATTCTGCAGCGCACTCATCCGTGAAGTTTTAACGAAGAACCGTTTATAATACTTGCATAACACGAAAATTAAATCTAGTTCGCTGAAAGTTTTACATGTAATAGATAGCTACTGGTGTGGCAAAGGACACAATTTGTCAAGTATATAACGCGTAATTAGTTGACGGCAACTCGCTTTTTCTCTCCTTTCTTCAAAACTATCGTAATGTCATAGTGATTGATTACGTTTTTTCTCGTGCGTTGAAAGCTGCAAAATTGATGAGCATGCGCACTAAATCTGCACGATCGATCAATTAATTGGGGGTTTAAGGGGGCGCCATACCTCGATTTTGCCTCTCTCTTAAAAAAGGACGAAGCGAGAATTAGAAGAGGACAGCCTAATAGCGATTTTGCTCCAGTTTTTTGGGCTCAATTTTAATAATAAATCGAAACAAAGGGCATAAAACGAAAGTATATTCTC
>JABFQM010000743.1:0-29511 GCA_022816865.1 Zelostemma sp. ZL-2020
GAGGTCAAAAATTCTTTAAACAAATGCATGTATCTTTTTGGCGAATGAATATTTTTCAAAACGCCGCGGTCAAGTTGTTGCAAATAGTCCCGTGAACAATATAAATGACCGAACATGCAAATTAGCTGAGAAATAAACCTTTTTCTTTTAAAAAACTGTTGAAATTTGCAATTGTTCGTTACGAGCATTCTTGTACAATTTTTTCACTCGCGTATTTTTTTCGCGAAGAAGAAGATATTGTTAAATAAATCATACTGCCATATTAAATATAACTATTTATGTTGCATTATAAATATTTTTTCCAATTCACCCTTGCAATAAAGTATCGATCCACCTTAATTGTTTTCTTATTGTTTCCAAGTTTTTCTATTTTTTTTTCTTTGCATTTTTCGAAAGTAAAAGCCTAAGTGACTCACGTTATTGGCTAATTCGAGGAGGCGGTAATTAATTCAGTTACAAAATATTAATATTTCGACGTGAATGACTTGTTCTTTTTCGGTACCGAGAACAATATTGTTTTAAAGAGAAAGTTTTTTAGGCAAAATCCTCGATTATTTAAAATATTAGGTACGTGAAAAACATTAGCATTCGTCGGAGAAGTAAACTGGCCGCGATGTTTCAAAGAAATCTCTGTTCGGTGTCTTCGAAGTGTTGTAAAACGTAGCCGATGTTCATTTATCGAGTGCTCGATCGAAGCCTATGACACGAACGCTATTAACCTTGCAGAAAACTTCGATCTTAGCGAACGTCTCTCCATAGTCGCAGGCTAATAGTAGGCACATTTGCTAAGCGCCGTAATCTTCCTACAATGATGGCTAAAGTTCCCTGTTACCGTTATGTACGCGCAAACTGCTACCGTGGGGCAGGCAAGAGCTTCTCCCGGGCCGCGCGAAGCATCTTCCAACATATCTGGCGTTGCATACTCGCTGCTCGTTGTAAGCCAAGGAAAAAAAAGGCCGAGTGACGCTCGCGGAAACTATTGCTATCGGAGAATTCCTTCGTCCGTGTGGAGGTGTGCCCGCAGGTTGTTGATCCTTACTTACGCTCTCCTTCCGTTTCTACCTTTTGCACATTCTTCTACGTACAACGAGATCTTCGCTTCGCGTAAATCTAGTCACGATTAAAGCATAACTCGCTTCTCATGAAATAAAAGTCGCGTCGTCCGAACGCCCTTGTTTCACGCTCCAATTTTTTTTCTCCCGAGAGTCCTCGTACAAAGCCGGCGAGCTTTGCGTAATCAGGAAATTGCGCATTGCGAGGCGAAGAAGAGTCTATTGACGAAACAGACCCGTGGCCGCTCCGTTATTGCGCACTCGAGCTATTGTTCTTCGTTGGCTTTTTTTTCCTCTTCGCTCGAAGAACCAATGGAGAATCTCAAAGTCTTTGGAAATTAAAGGAAATAGTATTATACGTTTCACGCGTTGACCTTGTCGCGAAATTAACGCAAATGTTGGAATAATTTATGCAGCGGCGCAGAAAACTCGGGGCTTCGTGTTTTCTGGGTTGCCGCGTAGCTCGAAACGTTTTTCTCGGCGGTATCGGAAATTTTCTTTATCCGCGTATACGCCGCGAATGCCTCAGTGACGGGCGCAATCCGTCTGAAGGAGTACCGCAATTATTTTGCGCGGCATTATTGGGAATGCGAGAAGGCACTCGATAATTTTCGTCATTATTGAGCATTTATCGTTGCGTGGCGTGTACGTCTATTTCTGCGATAAAGAATGCGGAAACGTGCAATCGAGTTTCTTTCCCGCGGGCTTTGTTGGATTTCCCATTTTCACAGGCTTTTTCGAATTTGAATGGATTTTCGGCGGGATGGAAAAATTCGGGCGAATCAATGCAGCGTGAAATTGCGCTTTTAAATCATGACCCGGCCGAGACATATTCGCAAGCGTTGCGAGGCCGATGGAAGCAGAGAGCGTTCATTCATTGTGCGGTCTTCTCTGGCGTGCTCCAATTAACTTTATTAATCCTTCCGCCTTCACGACATAGCAGACTCGCGTCAATCTCATTGCTCAATGCGATGACTGCATTATCCGCAGTCTGCACGTCAGAATTCTTGCTGCATTCCTGCTACATTCCGTTACTTTGTTTCGGGCTCGAGCTTTTTTTTGTCGGGGAAATTGGATTTTCGAGCATTTTGACTTTGGGTGTATTTACGGAGTTGTCTTTTTTGAAAGAATGGAGAAATTTCGTGGTGGCGTTTGTAATCGGGCATCGGTCGTGACGGGTCGGGTCGCGAGTTGAGTCGAGCATGATCTCGGGGTCGCGAAGACATACATACTCGGACACGAAAAAGACGTGACCTTCGTTCGATACATTTATTCAGGGGCGCTGAATTTCTAGTAAGGACTGTTATTCGCGCGATACATTATTTTCACCATCAGATTAGTTGCATTTTTTTTGCTCTTGAGCTGATTTTTTTAAGAGCGATGATGGTATAAATTTATATGTAAAACATGCACGTGGTTCGCAAGAAAATTATTTTTTAGCAATGTTTTGGGCTTGGTTTAATTTGAAAAAACGATGTTTACACAACATTCGAGAATCATTTTTTTAAGAAATTTCAATTTTTAAATAAATTTAATATTTATGACTTGGATGTGATTTGCAAGAAAATAATGTTTTTTGCTTGGTTTTAATTAAATTTACATTTTAATTAAAAAAAACGTTTTCAAGAAAGGCTCATCGTCCAATATTTGGAATAGAAATTTCCGAAAATGCCGGAAGATTTGGGGTTTTTGCTTTTTGCGCATTTTATTCGATATTTCAATTAAAATCGAGGGATTGATAGCATTTTGATCCGAGCCGACCTAAAGGTTTATTTGCAATGTCGAATTTGTCGCTTTGACTCGGTGCATGGTAGCGTGTTAAAAATGACATTGACTTTGCCAAACCATATTTTTCTCTACGGTGTAAATATTGATACTGCGACACTGATATTTACTTTAAAGAAAATTGTTATTTTTGACATTTTTTTAATTCCCATTGCGATTTTCCGATCGGTTTTATGCGCTTCATAAAAAAAAAGAATCAACAGGAAACCTTCTCGACCGAAGTGAAAAATTACGTTCACGTAATGTGTTTGACATATAATGTGGGTCTTACATTACTGATTGCACAAAGAGCACGCAGTTGACTCAGTCTTGCACATATTGCGAACAGTTTAATATTTAATTCGATAAACACTTGCCGGAGAAGAATGAAGCTCGAATTATTTTCCAAATATCGCTTTTGCATTGCTTTAATTTAGATTTCGCAGAACTCGAAGTGGATTAGTTTCAAAACTAGTGCGCATTATTGATTTTGCGTATAATATTGCGTAATCAAATCCCTTTACTACAAGAGCAACGTCCTATTGAGTAATGCATTCAAGTTAAAACCAAACGCGGAATAATTGAGTCCCTCGTTTTTGGTTGCGAATAATTTTTATTCCGAATCACATTTATGCATCAATATCAAATTTCCCTTTGAGGGCACAAGAAAGCCGAACCGAGCAAAAAAGTAAACGAATATTTGTGACCGATAAAATGAATTCAAAATTAATGTTTGCGTGAAAAAACGGAGATTTCAGACGTAAAACTGATGAAATGTGCATTAACTGTGAATCTGTAGAAAAGCTCGCATCGCGCGCGGTAAGTAGAGAGACAGAGATAGCGAGAGGACGAAATAGAGAGGCGAAGCGAGTATTGCATATGCGTAGGAATATGACGATAATGGTAATCCGTGGTAAGCGAGTGACTGTGAGCACTGCAACCTCCGTGACACCCCTTACATGCCCGCGGCATTCCCCTAGCCTCCTCTAGAATCTTTACGCTGGCTGTTAGCGAGCAGGAGCAGGAGCAACAGCAGCAACAGGAGCGGACGTTGCCCCCACCACGCACGCGATCAGCATGCCTCCTCGCGCGCGAGTCAACTTGTTTTCACCTCCCACCACGGGCCTCGCGTTCCTTCCCCTCGCGCGGCTACGTACGGCGCATGCGTGTGTCGCGTGCGTGCGCGCGGCTCTGCTCGAGCGCTTTCGTGTTGGTGCCACTCGTGTATGGAGTAATAAAAGAGAAGAGAGCAACTCTATGAGGAACCAACGGCCTCCGACCCGTTCACCCTATGCTAGGTGGAGCAGCCAGTCCGATAGCGTATCCCCAGCGGTTCTCAATCACCTGCCGCACTGCCCAAGCCGACAATGCGCAACTTCTTGTCGAATAGTCGATTCATCCTCGGTTCATTTATTCCCCCACTTACTTCGTATTACTCATTTATCGTCTTGGCGATATTTTATTTTGTGGAAAAAGTTTGTTATTTTGCTGCTGTTCGTGGAGTTGACGAAATAACTTGGGGTTTTTAAGTCTGATTCTGTTTTACCAACTGGGTTTTTTGGTTTTGAATTTTGTTGAATTGGTCTGAGATTTTTTATTATTGTTGTTGTAATATGTTTTCCTGGTTGGAACGAAGTAGTTTTAATAGGAAAATTGTTGTCGGCAAAGTAGTAATCTGTTTCAGTTCAGGGAGACTTTTTAAGCAGCTTAATATTCCAGGAATTTTAAAAAAGTCGTTCATTTTATATCTCCCATAAAATTTGTGCGATGAATTGTAAATTGATGTTTTTTATTTTTGAACATTCTAGAATTAATTTCTCGAAAGATGCAATAGATTTGTATTTGTTTGAAAACTCTCCCGATTTCGATAGACTTTGAAATCCTTAGTTCGCGAAGTAATGCTATCGAAACATCAAAAGCTTCGAATGCGAAGGCGTGTTTGCGTCCGAGAAGAAACTAGATTGAAAGCCTGAAGAAAAAAAAGAAAACGCGGAGAGATTAGGTCGTGGTTGAGAGCCACTGCGGGCGTGACCGTGAACGGAGAGGCAGGAAAGCAAGACAGTGTTGTGGAGCAGTATAGTACGTCTGTCCTCGCCCTCTCGGTCCCCCCTTCAGGAGTCGACTGTTCCTCTCCGCCCGATGTGCGATGTGCCGTTGCACGAAGTGGACACTCGGATGGAGAAGAATGACTGTATGGTGGGAGGCGAGGGACAACGATTTGTAGGGGAGAGAATGCTCTAGAAAGAGAGGGACGCTCGAGTTTAGGGAGAGGGAGTGAGAAAGGAGGTCGAGCGGTCGATTGGTGGGGAGTCGACGACCGGGTTAGGTTGGGATTAGATTGGATTAGTCGCTTATGCGATGAACGAATCTCGCTGGAAGTGAGCCACGGTTTGTGAGAGGGGAGTAGGGGTTGGGAGGTCACTCTACGGATCGCCGGGAGATGACACCACCGCGCCCACCACGACCCAACACTGGCTACGTTCACGCAGGTGTAACGCACCGTTCCCCCCCCCCCGCCCTTCCCTCCCCCGCGCTTCCCCACCGCTCGTTATCTCTTCTTCTCCTACTTTCTTGAATTCGCTGCCTTTCCTCCCACTCTTCCTCATCGTTTGACGAGGATGCGTTCACCCCGCCTTGCCCCTGGCAGTGCTTCGCAGATCTTGCGACCGCATGTTTGTTCTAGGAATACGAATACGATTAAGCATCGCTCGTTCGATCTCTTTCTACCTTCCCCTCTCTCTCTCTCTTTCTCTCTGTCTGTTCGCCGATCGCACCGTGGCAACGTCGCAATCTCGAGTAGCGGCGCTGCACTTGCATGCAATATCGCACGCCGCTGTGCGACGCGCGCGTCACGGGAGACCTCCCCCCCTCCCCTCCCCTTCGCCCCACCACTCTGAACGAAGCCGCTCTGCGCACGCTTTTTTTGTTTTTGTTTACAAGGCAGCGCGTGATATGTTTGACCTTTTCAAGAGGCTCCGCGTTTTCGGAGCAAAGGACGCGCATAATATACCAGTTTTTTTCCTCGCCGCCCGCCGATTGTTTTGATGCGCTTTTTTTTTGGATGCAATTTTCTTTTACTGACTGTCGCATTTGTATAGCGTTGGCTTCGGTTTAGTCGGTCTTTTGGAGTTTGCTCTCTTGGGTTTCGAATTTTTTATGTAACGCGTCGATGAAGCGTGCTACGAGCAAAGAATTGATGATTGTTTTTTCAAACCTGAAAGCGTCGAGACTCGGGATAAGTGTCACCTTGAATGCGGCACTGTATTTCTCTTGAACGTCGAATTACGTTTGACATTGGAAACCGAGCATTGTTTGCTAATGATGCAATTGCGCTCAAGCTTGCGATGTTGTGAAAGCTGCGTCTGCAGAATATGCGTTTTAGGAATTCATGTTGTTTTAGGAAGACGAATTGCATTTTTGTCTGCAATTTTTTTTGCCTTTTAATTATTCGATTGAGATATAATTAATTTGTGGTTGTACGAGTTGGTTGAAACTGCAGAACAGATTACTTTCTTGCACTTGGGGAAAAGATTTATTGATTGCAAAAAGTCATGAATTAAACTATTCGCGTTGAAATCTTGGAAATAACTGTTTTCAATCTAGGAACTGACATTTTTGACGTTTTGAGGCTATTGTTTGAGTCGTGAGAGGAACAATCGATCAAATGGTCGACACTTCGCAGCTAACTTCAGTTGCTTGCATCAAGACAAACTTTCTTTGACTCCAAATGTTTTGCTGAAGACAAATCATTTTTCTCTTGCGCCAAGAAAGTGGATTTCTTGACTAGTTCCAAACGGATTCTGTCTTGAAATGGGATTCGTCTTGGCTCAAGATGGTCGTTTTTGTCTGACCTTGAATAGACCTGCTTTTATTTGCACCTAAGAAATTAGATCGGCTCTGATAAGATTTGATCAGATCGAATCAGATCTGAAAATTGGACTGCTCAGATCTGTTTAGACCTCGTCAGATTCAATTGAATCTGAACAAACTTGGAACGGGAACCCCACTCCAACAATTTCTCAATTTCCTGATCAACTCAATAATCTTTTGTATATTATAATTTACAAATAACGCGCGAATGAAAACAAAGATGGCGGCCAGGTTTCGACTGTTGAATCGATTCCCAGGACACATTTCTCTTATCTCAAGCAAGTTGATTTTTTGTGCCAAAACAAATTTGTGATCGAGTCAAGAAAGTTTTTATTCCAATCAAAATTGTTATCTCTCGAAATTTACATTTTTACTATTTCAATCTGTAAAATTTTTTTTCCACTGGTAAATCAGTTAAAGACTCTATTGAAGTAAACACGGAAATTAATAAATGCAACTGAATCATTAATTTTTCAGTACTTCCTCGTCTATATCGCTGATTATTGCGGTTATTCAATTAATCTAAAATTAATTGTTGAAAGTAAGGTACTTGTGAATTAAGACAGTAAGTAAGGGTAAGGTACTCTGCAATTAAGACAGATTATACACTTATCTATTGCAAGTACACTGCATTTAAGTACTCATACAGTTTATCATGAGCATAGAAGAAGCTAAACATAACCTCACTTTTCTCTCGTGTTTGTTAGTAATATTCCTTCTTTCCAAGATTTTAGTACATGCCAAATTCGAAATAATGAGTTTGATTTTATTGATTTCTTTAAAAGATTCGTCCAGATATTTAAATTCCGAAACTAATCTTGCGATTCCATGGATTTATTAATTTATCATCCAGTCACTATTTCAGTAGTTTTTTCACTGATTAATTAATTACATCAGTGATCTCGTTTTCGTTGATCGAACCAATAATTCAAGATTTTCTGATTCAAATTTAGAGATTACACTGTTGATTCAAAAATCAATAGTCCTGCCTCAAATGAATACTTTTTGAAAATATCAGTTTTTTGAGTCAAGCGAAAAATGTTTTATAGTATGACGTACTTCTAAGGGGATTTAGTGTCAACAAAGAATGCATTTTTATTTCTGAATTGGAATTGTTTGGAATATTCTGGCCTTGTTTCAAACACTCGTAGAATATCTTTTTCAGAATTACCTTCAGTTTTCTCTTATCGTTTTTCTGATGACACTGAGCAAGACTAAAACTCGAAGATCTTTTGAAGACTCGAACATTTCATTTATGAGGTTTGAAGAATTTTCATGATTATAACCTGAAAATGTCTTGATGAAGTGATTCAATTATTATCAAAGTTGTTGCATTCATGCAAAGTTCGTATTTTTCAATCTGAGTCACGTTTAAAAATGAGAAGGTTTGTATGTAAAATACGCAGTTTTGTCACGGAATCAAAGGCGATATTGAAAAAACATGATACGATATCATCGGTATGATTCACTGTTTCAAGATGAAAATGAATTTTTCTTCGACATTTCCTGAACAATAAAATACGTATTGGACCCAGCAATTTTAATTTCAATTTAGGAGAGAACGTGCTCGATTGTCATTTGTATTCGATCTACGTTCGTCCTATATCAATCAAGTCATCTGTATTCGTCTGTTGATTACATTCAGTTTTGTAAAGTTTCTAATAAATGTAACTTCTGAATTTTGTATTTTGGTTCAAGAGTTTGGATTCTATCAATATCCATATCTGCTTTGATAAAGCATTTTTTGAGATTCGGGAAATCCTCTGTATACCTGAATTTGAAAAATGCATCGGACGATTCCTTTCAAGAAAAAGTTACGTTCTCTTAAGATGAACAATCCTTTTTTACCAAGAAGGCAATTCAACTCTTTATTATACTCGCATTTTCTGTTTGATCTAAAATAAAATCTATAGATTTTATTTTATATCAAAGTCGCAACTAAAATTTCCATAAAGATTCGATAGAACCGCAAATTTGAGGAGAGTTAATCAAAGCGAAGACATCTGCTTATGGCGGCAAATGCAATTGCTGCGGAGCATCCGATCACTATTAATATTGTACCGGGCAAACAACGTCAAGAGCCATGCATGAAGTAAACCCTAGTCAAGCCCGATGAATTACGATTATCGACCGGGCGCAAATTTGTGCTAATAATGCAGTAATTGTATGGCCCAATTCGAGCATTGTTGGTTTTACTGAGCATGTGATACACACGCTCAGATATATTTCGCTTGAATCCAGAATCTGACATTTTGCTCATTATCACTAGACCAAAGACAATTTGTTTTGAACCTAGAGTTGAATAATCTTGATTCGAAAGCTTTGCTGCGCCAAGAGCGCATTGTTCGACTGTATTGAGGGAACAACATCGTAGGGGAGAGTGGGGAGGTTGTGAGACGGGTTTTGTTTTTGAGATATAACTACCATAGAAATCCATATTTTGAAAATCTGCAAAGTAGAATCTTTAGTAGACACAAAAACACAACTTTTGGCTTGAGCAGTTTGTTAAAATTCATAACGGTTAAACAATTTTATCATGCTCGTAAAAATGTATCTTTTTGTGAATTTTCAAAAAAGGTGGGGAGTTGTGAGACACGACTCAAAATGGAAGTAAATGATATATTTTGATGATTATTCTTTATTAAAGTTGTGAAAAATGAAAATTAAGATAATTTCGAGGAACAATTTGTTGAAAAAACAAAGTTTGTATAACCCTGTAAATTGGCACACTTCAACACAAAAAATCATGAAAACTACTGAAATCACTACAAAATTGCACGAAACATTTAAATTATGCATAAATAATGCGAAATACGCATGAAAGATGCAAACTCGGGTTGAAAAATGTAAAAAATGGAATGTCTTACAACTCCTTACCAATGTTGTCTCACAACTCCCCATATACTACATTATCAAAATGATAAAAGATTATACACAAATCGAATGATCATGAAAAATTCCTTTCGTGTGTCGAAATGTAATCTACCAATAATGATTTTAAATATATTTACATTTGCGATCAACTTAAAAAAGTAATTGAAAGTACCACAAACACAAATGGTCGAAAAAACTTTTCAAAACGAATGTGAACCAACAATCTAGGGAGACGCTTAAAATGAGTGTGGACGCGCCAAATGCTAATTAAAAAATGGGATAATGTCAAAACAATTAACAATCCTTCGCAGTTTCGAACATTTTCTAATATGGCAGATATTAACTTGTCTCACAATTCCCCACTCTCCCCTATATTTTGTTCGGAAAATATGCAACGATCGAAAAATATGAAATATGATTATCGTTGAAACGGTAATTTCAATAAATTATTATATCGAATGATTTACAATAAAACAAAAACAAAAAAGAACTTGACATTGCAAAATATATAAATCAATTCAACTTTTATCACATGAATATCTGCATCTCGATTGCAAAATATAATAATTTTACTGAAAAATTCTTTCTCTCCTCATTTTATATAATTTTCAATTTACAATTCAAAAAAAATTCGACATCGATGAAAACAACGAGTTTCAAACAATTTAAACAAAAATTAATGTTTCATAGAAATAACGAAAAAAGGAGAAAAAATAAAAATCCTTATCGGCTATCCCAAAATAAAAATTAACAACTGGATAATTTCCGTGGCGGGAAAATTCGAAAAATTATTCGATCACTATGACTTTTCGTAAGATCACTATGAATAATATCGAATGTTGAGAACGACATGAAAAATTGCCTCAGAAATGGTGTTTCGTTGAATCAGCCAAACTTTTCTTTTGTAAAGGCATTGCGACTTTGATACAATTAACAAAACCTTTGTTGAATCATCAAATTATCGCTGTTCGTTTTGTCGAATCGACAAAATGCTTCGTTTTTCGTAGGATCCTATTTGTTCTGCCGAGTATCGCTGACGCGATCCACTTTTATCATCTGTGCGGACAGTACGTTACGTAAGGAAACAAGTGACAATGTATTGACTTGAATCTGAAACAAAAAAATAAAAATGTTGTTTCCATGATGGAGGAAAAAAGTTAAATTTCACTAAAAAGATAATTCTAGTTTTCCGGAACTTTTTCTGCAAGAGGGGTAATTAAAAAAAATGCACATGCTCAGTGCGCAGCGGTAATGATTGGAAAACTAATTAAACTCATGAGAACTGCAACGGTGCGCGGCGCCGTTTATTATTACTTCACATTCCTTCGTCATACGAACTTTGCAATTACACAAGTAATTGAAGTCTTCGTGATGAGAAGCACAACGGTACAGGATGCAGAAAGATGGGGAAAAAAGTTGAAAATAAAGATGAACATTCGATCTATAATTTCGAGTATGCTCGATTTTTTAATTGAAATCTTATCGGCTGGAAGTATCATTATTTTGATTAACTGCAATTACGGGAAAATTTTTTATTTTTTACGTTCACTGCAAATTATTTAATTTAGAGAAAAATGATCACCTCTTTGGATCGTCTTTGAGGTCGAAACCGTCGATCTTCACCACGTTCCACTCGTCCTTCGATCCTTTGGAGTAGCTGAAAGACACCTGGAAACACAGTAATCAAGGAATTAGGAGAAAGGTTTGTACTGTGAAACAAATCAATTTTCCGCAAAAATATGAAGATGAGACTTAGATTTTCTTTGCTTAAAAATATTCGACACACTCCAATTCAAATTCAATAACTAACTTTTTTCCATCATACGTAGTATATTCAATGTAAAATGTAAATTGTAGCAGTAACAAAGTAATACTTTTACATAATTGATACCCGACACGTCCACAAACATTAATATGTATCTCATATTAAAATATTGCATGTAATCATTCGTATCACTATCAATTATTCGTGTAATTATTGTACGTAATGACTCATTATTTTATTAATTATTTCTTTATGCAAAATCAGTTTTTAAAGTGGAAAAAAATGACAAAAAAACCCGACTTTGATCATTTACAATTTCATTAGTTAAAATACCAATACAATTATGAAGAATAAAGAGTTGCTATTAAACTTGATGTGAAAATTTATCAGAATAACCACTTTATCAAAATCAGATGTGCTTTATCAAATGTGTTTAATTGTACCAATCTCTACAATTTCTATAAAAAAATGTACATATTCGAACACATAATGATTTATCGCACTATACAATGAATTTAAATGATATTCATTCACATTTGAAGTGGAGATAAAAATTGAAACCGTGTAGCGCTGCACAAGTGTCTCACTTAATTAAAAACAAGATTGATTGGCAATCAAATTTTCGAAAAATCAGTTCACCTGCTCGTGAAAAGTGTCTTTGTTGAGGAACTTCATGGGCTCCAGATGCGAGTGAAACTGCTCGACGACAGTCAGTTGTTTCTTCAGCATGTGCTCGATTATATAACCCATCGTCACGTCGTCGGGTAGTCTAATCCTGTCGCCCACTGTTATAAATTTGCCGCCTCTGTAAAACAAAAAACAACCCTAATTACCATCATTTTCCTTCTAAATTACATTACAATATTAGTAAGCAATAATTTATAATGAAGGAGATGTATTTCTCGCTAAACTCTTCGCTTTAATGGCAAGTTTTTATGAATATCAATAGCCTGTCGAGTTGTTTAGCGAATTCATCGCATTATTCACCTGGCAAGATTCTGGGGAAAATGTTGGAAGACAAACTGCATGAATTACGCTAATAACAATATTAAATGAGGGGACGGAAGGATGCGAAAGATGGCAATAAATTGATGCTGCGTACAGGATGCGCATGTACGTCATTAGGCGCATTTGAACGTCCGCGTTAATTCATTCCGAAGTGTACAAAGTTATTTCAACATTGATTTACAAAAGCTCGGTATTTTACAATGTTTTACGACTCGGTAAGTCCCACCTATTTCCAATTTGCAGTTTTTCATGTTAATTTCCCGTTAAGGTAATTCCTCTCGCAGTAATGTTTCGACATCAACCGTCAATCCAACAAATGCTCTCGCGTAATCGAATCATTTTCCCAGGAGCTCCGACAAATTTCCCCGATCAATTACTAATCACCATCCCATTCCCGCTCGGATCGAATCACAAATCAAAGCGAACCGTTTGAAAAAGTGAAACAAGCAAACGTTCAATCATACAGTTTTGTTTAAAGGCGAAAAAAAATCTCATCAAGGTGGATTCAACGAAAGGAAAAGAAAAGGAAGCGACGAAGAAAGAATGGAAAGATGAGAACAGACAAATCTAAGGTCTTATACAGGCCAGGAAGATTCGTGCGTCACGAAGTATACGCATCGCGCGCATAAATGCGCGTATACATAAGTATCGTATGCGAATACAAGACGCGCATACGACATCGCGGGGGAAAAGGACGGGGCGAGGTGTCCGAGCGAGAGGGAGGGAAAAAGCACGGGGCACGGTTTGCGCCGGTAGATTTATGGCGCACTGTTTGCGCCGGATAAGAATGACTAGAGCGAATGCGAGAAGCCGGTTTGTCGGTATACGATCTCGCGATCCGAGCCCGAGGGGGAGAAAAAATGGAATTTAAAGAATATCATTTATGATAAAAGAAAGAAGATATTGCGAGCGAAGCGCGGCAAAAAGACGTTACCCGGCCGCCGCCGTAAGAAGACGAATGTGGAGCAAACTTTGTTGCAATTGTAATGAGCCACGGGACGCTGCGATGGGATCGATTTGTCCTGGCAAAAAATCATAATCCCGATCGGAGCGCCTTTATATGCGGACGCTCGCGAGGGAAGAAGCGATTTAATTATGCGCCACGATATTCGTATACAGCCAATGCAATTTTGCGTGTTTCGTATTTGTTCGACGGGATGAAATACGGGACTGACGATAAATATGAAATGATTACGGACAAAGTGATCGGGGGAAAAAGTCGCTTCTTTTATTCAGCAGCGTTTTGGGCGCATTAAATTTGATCGATGTCTTGCGAATTTCTCTTCGGAAAGTTTATAATTTATTCACCGTTTTTCAATTCAACGTACGATTTATCGCTCGTTTTGCATTCTTGATAAGAATTCGATGTATTTGGATCAATGAACTAATTAATTTTTTCGTATTTGCCTCTTCAGCTGCGACACTTCGCGATCTTGCTTCGATCCATTATTAAACGTCCAGCAGATACGAAAGGAATCGACAGTATTGACGGCGCATTTGAATTTCAATTGAACGCTCGTCCGATGTTTTATCACGTTTTTTCTGTCAAAAGGGAGAAGCAGTTCAACCTGAGCCGTTATTTGTCTTGTTCATGTAATTTTTCGTATACAGAATACTTTTTTCCACTCCGAAGAGTAATCTAATTTTTAAGACGATCTTTCATCGAATCGTAAAGCTGAAATTGTAGGGGGGTCAATCTATACCTCCATAAAAAGCTTTCAATATTTTATTATTTTTCTTCATTGTTTTAAATTGTATTTCTGATAAATATCAAATTTACAGCAAATTCGGTTGAAGGGATGCACATTTTGGAAGAATTTTTTTTCTTAGATTGTCTGAAATCAACGTAATTTTCTTTTGTACGTGAAATTTAGCGAGTTGTGTAGAAAAAAGAGGGGAAAAAAGGCAAACTTTTCGATTCAACAGCAACTTATCAGCATACTGCAAATACCCATTATCTTTTATGTCAATCTTTAAATATACTGGGAAAGAAACGTTTTTTATAAACTATCTGAAAAATGAGGTTTATCAGTATTCTGGAAATTTTTACTTTAAAGCCATTTTCACAAAGTGGCAGTAAAAAATCGTGATTGAGATGAAGTTTCCTATGAAGACTATCTCTATATACCTTATCTGATGTAAAGGTGACGTAATAAGAAATAAAATGAAAAAAAAGTCACGTCAAGTCGACTAAAAAGCTTAAAAATTCGCTTTGTTGATGAAAATAAGAAAAAAAATTGCAGCAAGAAACGACCCGATTGTGTGAAAAAATATCATTATGAAGGAATTGGTTACAAATTATAGCTTTAAAATGAAAGAAAAATTATGAAATAAAAGCAAAATTAATTTCTTCAGTTCCCGGAAATGTTTAAAAAGCACTCAAATCTCCATAGAAATGAGAAAGTTTTCTTCAAACAAACCTGCAAGTTTCGAGCGAGCAAAATATTCGCCTCGTTAACTACTCGGTGATCTAAAAAGCCCATTATTTCATTAAAACCATCTCATTATTTAAAAAAAGCCCTTGGGGAGGGAGCGCTTTTTTAAGCAAGGTAGAAAAATGCAGAAGACAACGCGATCGATGACTTTTGGTAAAAATAATTTGAATAAGCCCCCGGCGCTATCAACCGTCGAATCGATGCCAGGAAATAAAAGGAAACGATAGCATCCATTAGCGATTAATCGAGGCGAAACGCTTGGCTCGATTGCGCCCCGCTTCGTAGCGCAACAACGACTACAACGAGCCAACCAGTTCCAAGGAATCGCGGTATCGGCCAGTGGAAAAGGCAAGCCAGAAGCAGAAGCGGCAGCAGGTGCCGCAGCCTGATCTCCATGCGGTGGAATGTTGCCAAATTAAAGCGGCCCAGGGCACGGGGGAACGGGAGCGAGCGACCGATAATTAAATACTGCGTCGCCGCCGAAACGCGCGTTCTCACCGCTGTCAAGTGTAGAACGAGCTGCCGGTGAAAAAGGACGCGGAATAAAAGAATTCCTGTCATTTTGAAATCTTTCTGACGCGGAATGCCTCGGCTAACTTCTAAGGAATTTTCAGCCAAATTCGCATTCGAGCCGAGAGACTCTTGAGTCGAAAAGGTCGCGCAAGAAAATGCTCCCATCAACGAAATAAATTGGCCCCTTTATGCATAATTTATGGTACAAATGAATCATTAACCGAAGGAAATAATGGCTCTCGTTTAATGGGATTAAACGCTCGAAGAAACGATATTGATGTTTGGGGACTTTTTCTTGTTTCACCGGGTCGTTCGTACGTTCTTGTTAATGTTTGAGAGATTACGATTTATTTGCAAATTTGTTTCACTCCAAAATATCTCTTGAGAAATTTAACGCTTTCCGAAACGCTTCCTTTAATGCATGCTTTTAAAAAAGGCCTAGAAAGTGCGCTGTTAAATTTAATGCAATTTTAAGATCGCAAACTTCAAGTACGTGCATATTTGTAAAATGTACAAATTGATATTTTTAAATACGACGAGTCATACAAATTTCACTCGTTTATTTCGTGACTATGAATTGTAATAAAGTTTTCCATATTTTTTCAATAATTCATTATATTTATGAATGCAAATGACAATCTTAAAAAAGTAACAATGTGGATAGGTCTTTCAAAAATACTGAAACTCTATATTCAAAAATTCATTCTTTTGATTATTTGAAACAAAATTGTTCATCTTAGGTGAGCATTTTTTTCGTAAAAGTATTCAAACATTTTTCCGAGACGTACTGCTTTGATAATAATAATTTTCAAATCTTTTCAAGTACATTTACAAATAATATTAATAAATAAAAAGCAATTCACATGAAATTTAATTTAAATTGTATACATTTTTAAAATACACGTATGCTAATTTCGAAATACGTATGTGCAATGAACTTCCGACAATTTTGTACTAAATTTGGAGCGACATTCTTGATAGCACAGAAATACGTTCTGAAATTACATGCACGTACCGAGCATCAATTAGCGAAATAAGTACCCATAACAGATGTTTAAAAGACACAAATTAAAGACCGCGAACGACATTATTTAAGACACAGCAGTTCCCGCAAAATGTCCCGATCCCGAAGAATTATCGATACGAATTTATGCAGGTGACTTCACTTTGCTAACGAAGTTGTCGATGTTCGGACCTCGCATTAAATTACGTACGAGCGGAAAGCTATCGGTTTTCTCTATTTCCGCCTTTATCGAGATCTAGGCACGATTAATCGCCTCGTTAATGTGGACTCGTTAATTAAATGATCCCCGAGGTCGTCAGATCTGCCTGGGACAAGACGAGCCTATCGTACTCCTCGATCGGGACTCGGCCTTCATTCCAAACTATGGCTAACAAGTTGAATTAGAATATATATTGTGCAATAGTTGATTCTGTACTAACAGACCTTGTATTGGCGAAAAAGTTTTGGAATTAAATCAAGTTCATGCACTTAGTTTAAAAGATTCTTCTTCCACATCAGGGCATGAGTTCACTATGGTAACTTGGCATTGATTCGAGATGAACTTGAGTAAATAAATCAGTATTTTTCTTTTAAACAATTTCATTTTCGTATTTTTTTACTTATCTTGAGGAAAAATGCAAAAAAAATGCGTTTTTTGACAATTTCTCAAAAACGGTAACATTGTTTTGAATTTTGAAAAATGACATTCTCTAAAAAAGATATGGAATACTCTATTCAATTATTTGAACAGAGAAGCTGCCGCAAACGGGTCTGAATATGTGGGAAAAATTATCACTTTATAACTTCATTAAATGCAAAAACGGATTAAGTGCAATAAAAATGCATGTACTTGTCCCGTTTTTGCATTTACCAATTTAATTATTCATTCTGCGGTTTTCAATTAGAACGAATCAGCTTCATTTTTCACATTTTGCCCGAAAAAAACACTATACTTTTTCACCAGGTTAAATGAATATAAACCAAATGAAAATGGTGCATGCCAATAAAAAATTGAAGATCATTCGGTTCTCTATTTTAAAATTCAAAGATGAGTTCCAATATTCTAAAACTGCAATCAGTTAATCCTCTACAGCGATAACAAGTTTTGTTTATATATATTCAACCAAAATTATAATATTCAAAAAAGGTTAAAAGTTGTTCGAAAGATGTTAAAAGAGAGATGAATTGGGACTATACAATTTAATTTAAAAGCTTTAAGCTTTATACTTGAAATCGACCCATTAATAAAATTAGACTGCACAATAATTCTTTCCGAGAGTACGATTATATTGAAATAATTTTACAAAAATGTATAGTAAAATTGAAAATTTTGTTCGTATAGGGCGGCGGAAAGACAACTAAAAAGCCAAATAATTCTTAAAAAACCTTAGGTGAAATACAATGAGGATAAATCTTGGTAAAAAATATACACAGCGATGTTACAGGCTATATCAAGTCACAAAAATCGAGGTCACTCAAAAACTACAATTACGGAGTCAAGTTGTTCTTCTGGGAAGCCAAAGAATTGCTCTCCCGTAAAATTACGAAATGGCACGTATCATTGTTTGGCATTAAAGTATGGAAATGATTGCTGCAGACAGTAAAATCGAAGAAGAACTCTCGTTTTAAGCCGCGCACGATAATTCTAGCCGCGGCGCGCAGTTATTTCGAAACGAAAAATCGAAAGGAAAAAAAGGGCATTGACGCGCTTCTCACGAGTCGTTACACGTCATAGAAGAACGCGCTCGGGAAATCGTCATCGTGCCAATTAGGCCAGCCAAAAAACAGACCGTAGTGCGTTTAATTAACATTTTCCGTTTCGATTGGTCCGTTCGTAAGAGCCACCCCCAGATTCAGCTGGACTCATTAGTGAATACCATCGTCGGACTCCCTTATATTCCACTTATCTTCTCTTCTACGGGGCTCGCGGCCTTTTTAATTGGCCAGATTAGTCCCGAAATCGCGGGGACCGATCCTCTCGCGACGTGTGCGTATATATATCCTACCCTTCGCTCCCACCGCGGTGTTTCTCTCTCTCACGCCGTTTCGTTCTCCGGGGCCCTTTTGGCATAGGGCCCGACAGCCGCAGAGGACCGCGATCGACCTCGTTAAAATACCTGGCGACGAAATCGAAATTTCGAGGTTAAGTGGGTGAAAGAAAGACGGCCGAAAAGGGCCCTACTCTCCCAGGCACGATGACATTTCCCCCTGCTTCCTTTTTTATTCCCCTGATTTTCTGCCTCTCATTCGGACGGAGATGCTGCGTCACCGTGCTAACAAGAGGACGCGACATTTTTGTTTACAAAAAAAACGGCCCGCTTGTTCACTCGATCTTCTTGTTTGTTAACTACTTCAAGTATTTCACTTTACGTCGCTACTTCAAAATGTCCCTTTGAAAAATACTTTTACGTGCCTCGACTGAGATTAAAAATAAGATTTATTTCGGCAAAGGATCTTCTCATCGATAATAATGCAAGATCCTACGAGTCGAGTCGAAGAGATTCGAGATCGCGGCTCTCGATACGTATACATCGATCGCGACAAAGTGCGACGGATTAATAAAACAAGTCCCATGCACGGAATTGAGACGTATTTGTAACGAGAGATAAGATATGCGAGAAAGCAGCGACGCGGAGAAGTGAAATAACTCGCCGGGAGATTTCACGTTAGCGGCGTCAAGAATCAAAAGGATCGGGGACTGAACGGCGAGAGGAATTGTTCGAGTTACCGATCTATAGATCACCCCGCTGATTTCGATCCGTAGGAATGTCCAAATTGGTTTTACGAACCGTCGCTGATAGTTACATGCTACGGGGAAAGAATCCAATTAGAAAAGTAATAACGGAATGATCGAGAGGACTTTACTGCACTTTTTCTTGCCTTTTATCCCAGCCGGAAATTAAGGATTACATACTTGTATTTATTTGCAACCGAGAAATGAAGAAATGGCAAAAAGTGCATTCTAGAGAGAGAGAGAGAGTTCTAGAGAGAATATTGCATTTTTGCTTTTGAAAATTGACTCCGCAAGTGCCCCTTTCGAATCGGCTTCCTTCCCCCCCCCCCCCTCGATGAATTGGGCAAATTCAGGCACAATCGATCGTTACTTTTTGAATACACAGCTCAACACAAAGTGAATGTAGGCGGCAATCAGCACGCCGCGCCGTGCTTCATTGTGATGAGTCGCTTCTTGCTTCGCGGTTAATTAAGATCCTCCGTGCTTTTGAGAACCGGCCGTCGCCGTCTTTGTTTGCCTCTTTGGCGAGCTGAGTAATTCGATTCAGCCGAATAAAAAGACGCTCGAAAAATTCCCGCATTGAAACAATGCCCAAATTACGTGCGCGATATCAATATACTCGACTCCCCCCATTTTACAACTATAAATCTTAATTAAAATCTGCGATACGAATCCTCGCATTTTCAATGTCGAGCGTGTTGGAGAAACTTTGTGTTTCGGCAATTCCGAAAATCGACGATTCCGTGACGTGAGAAACGCAGAATAAATTGCTTGGCTGATCTCAATAATGGAGCTTATAGGAAACGGCGCATCCGGAGGAGCAAATAATTATGCCTCGAGCAGCGCACATTATTGCGGCCAGATGAACAAAAGCTCGAGTTTGCACAAAGTGCGACAGCCCATGCATGCGGGCTCTTTCGGTGCTGCGAAACTTTTATTGTGTTCCCCGTTATCGAGCGCGCCAAGGGATCAGCGTAATGAGAAACAGCAGTAGGGGAGAGTTAGTCGCAATCATTTCGAGTCAATATTTTGAAAGCATTTCTTAAAAGTCACCAAAAACTTACTACACAGTTTTTTTGTTCGAAATTGAAAATATAAAAATAACATTGTGTCACCTTATTGTCAGCACTCGTCCTTTTTTTATCCTATCATTACTCTAAACATTTCAACAACTTTAACAATGTTTCCCTGAAGAGTACAGGTTTTTATGAAGTAAAAAACAAAAGATGTCTCAACCTAGGGCACTCTTCCTTGCCATTCTCAAAGAGACCTGTCGTGCACTTAATGATTCCTCCGACCATAAAGTCCTCTCTGCGTGAATAAGGATAGAACGCGACAGGCAAATTGTCGCAAAAAATATCGAGGCCTTGGCTTCGTACTTTTGCAAATCACTTTGCACCATGCTCTGTTATTACTGGTCTCCTCTGTTATTACTTCTCTTTCTCTATTATTCTATGCTAATGTACCGAATAATAATAAACATAAACTTTGTGTATGAAAAGAAGATTTTGAGTAGTAAAAAGGTCTATTGGGCCAAGGGAAAAATTCTCATCCCGAGCAGGAAAATCTCTCCATATTTTACCGAGACGGACGGAATTAATGCGCAAGGTCCGGATGAAAGAGCATCGCTAATGAAGATCGTGAGTAAAGTAATATATCCATCGAGCTGTTCTATGAAGTGAAGCCTGTCGAACGAGGATAAATGTGAGAAGATAAGGTCTCTCTATGAAGAAGAATCCCTGAATGAGGGAATCGGTTCAACGTACTTGTCGTTCCGTCTTTCCTGTTTCCCTCCTCGTCTCTTTCCCCCGCGGCCTCGAATTTATCCCGCGCGCTATCTCCGTCGTTCTTCGCGGGACATTTCACCGAGTGGACAAGCCGCGCGCTCTAATGTACGTACGGAAGAAGGGAATGATTGACTCGAAAGCCCTCCCAGGTGACGAGCTTTTTGTTGAAGGGTTCCGAGCTAGCCGTGCCCAATTCCGTATAAGGTGAACAGAGTTACGTGCCGAGAAAAAAAAAATGGACACGAGACTTGTACGGGAATTTTTCGCGTCCGCTAATCTGGTTTAGAAAATCTCTCTTACAAATTTGATCGATCGTGATTGATCGAGTCACCGACGGATCTTTCGAGTAGCGATTCGTAAACGCCGCCGACGTTTTAATTATTTGAAAAGGAAAGGAAGGCTGCGTGGGAGGACACTACTCATTTGGACAAACGGGTGCTCTCAGTCGAGTGTTTAATCTCATCAAGTGGACCTCTTCGTTAATCGCAATTTGCCGGAATGACGAAACGAGTTTCAAGCCGGTCTCGAGTGCCATATTAGACTCGAAAAATTCTTTGAAAAATGGAGAAAACTTCTCGAGTTGCTTTCTACGCGCGGTCAAACAATCAACGTCGTTAACTCGATCAAACAATGAAGAATTAATGAAGAAAGATCGCGTTGAAATTACCGCGACGGAATAAAAAGCGTAGGATAAGGAACAAAGATGAATCAAAAGTGAATCAAGGGCGTGTTCGGTCGTTAAAGCAACATTTTCATGGTCCGTGGCTCAGGCGGGTCCTGTTCGTTTCGCAACAACGCGCATAAAGCGTGTTATGCGTGACCAATCGCGCAGTCTCGTTGTATAAGTCTTCCCTCCCTGCAAAACTGTTTTCGACGAACAAGAAATATTAACTCGATCAACTTCGAGGTCTGCTAAATTTCTCTCATTTATAAGCCGGTTAATATTTCAATCCGGCATTGCGCATCGTCATTAATCAAAGATTAATTATATCATAACTCCTCGTCTTTTACGTTATTAATCCGATCATCTCCATTTTTCACGATCAATCTTAAAAACGCGTTCTCGAGTTTATAAAAAAAAGTATAGTAATTGACGTGTAAAAAAAGGGTTTTTTTTTTTCGTCAGTTTTCGAGATTAAAGGTGTCTCAAAGACAGATTGCCGCCATGAAAAAAAACTAAAGTCAGCCGTAAATCTCCGGGTTAAAGATCGGGAATAAAACAATATCGATCGCAAGATAAGCTCTGGAAGTGAGAAACACGTGCGGCGGTGGGATTAATAAATTGTAACGATCGGTAGACGGTTCGCTTCCATGGATCCATGGATCATGCCGTAGACGCGTAGATGTAGATCGAGATAATAAAA
The DNA here is from genome assembly GCA_022816865.1 of Zelostemma sp. ZL-2020. NCBI lineage: Eukaryota > Metazoa > Arthropoda > Insecta > Hymenoptera > Platygastridae > Zelostemma > Zelostemma sp. ZL-2020. Next base: position 22,170 of record JABFQM010000743.1, read on the forward strand.
AGTGTGGACTCACCCAGCCACCGGTATCATTTTGAGAGCGAGCGCCCTGCTGATGCAAAAACCGGCGCCACCCGTGGCGAACCAAAACCTGACCTGTAACAGAAAAAAAGACAGAGAAATGTAGCATCGGGGAATAATAAGAAGACCGCGATTGCAGTAACATAATTGGACGGCTGGATCAGGAATCGCGGGAGCTTCAGCCACGTAATTGCGTGACGCATCGATCGGAATAGATCAGAGGCGGAATGATCGATCGATCCTCCCCGGCTGATCTGTCCGACATCGGAGGCGAGATAATTTTCTGATCGTCACTCGGCTTTATCGATTCATTGGTAAGTTAAAGAAAAGGAGCTCGTTCTCCTTGCCAATAATATCCTTTTCTCGTTTTTGGCTCATTTATAATCACTTGATTATCAAAGCTTAACATTTTTCAACTAAAACATCAAGTCTCATACGCTGAGGTGCGTTTTCTGTCAATCTCGATTCACCTTTCTTGCGACTCCGATTCCCCATCGTAAAGAAATCAACGTGAAAGCTTTGTCATCGCAATAGACGATGAAAATTTAATTAATTTTTCAACTCTCTTTATCGCTGTTACTTTATTCGTAGATCAATCTTCGTATCGTAGACACTCGAATCGCGTTTTTTGAGTATCGTCAAGGGTCGGAGATCGATCGCCCCTGGAGGATTTTGTCAACAGGTACGAACGATTGTAACAAACGATATTGAAGCTCGTCGTAAAAATCAGTAGGTATCCGACGAAACAGCTCAAGTGTTATCGATGTAATTTCGAGAAAAATGCGTTTGAAGAATTTAGGTAACATTCTGAACACTAAATGACGTCTGGAAATATTGTCTATTTTTACGATACACTTGTGTTTCTATTTGTATCGAAATTAGATTAAATCAATCGAAAATTTGATTTTCAGAAAATGAGTTTCACCTGTGTCAAATTATGTACTTGATAATTATTGTAGACAACAAATTAATGATGTGAATTCTCTTCTTGCAAATCCAAAGCTTGTAAGCTCTGCATAAATAAAAGAATCCATAAAAATGCAAATAGTATTGCTCGAAATATAATTATTAAAAATTTTGAAAAACTGTATTTACAAAATTAAGAAACAAATGATGAAAGGAACAATTTCGTCGGAAAGGATCCACTTACGAAAACGGATCCGGCGCGAGAAGAGTAGCACGCGCGTGATACAACGGGGGATCACATTTGAAATTTATATATCATGTTCTCAGAGTTGCCTCCACCGCATTGTTCCTCCTTTGTCGTACAAATATATTCCAGTTTGCAATAATAATAACAAGAATGAGAACCGCGCTACAACAGCACTACTCCTCCGTATTCCTTCCTCGTGACTCCGTATAGCTTACACGACGTGTGTTACGTTGCGGTTATGTTATTCAAATTCCTCCGGATGTCCCTTCCCCAAACCCCTACATTTATTTAAATAAAAAGAACCCGCGATATTATCGAGCCGCTATCGGCCGCGTATATCTAATACGAGCACACACCGTTTCTTCGCTGTTCAGGAGCGAGGTCGCTGCTTTTTCCTTCCACTTGTTGTTCCCTTCCCCCTTGTCTTATTTCATTTGACTTATCGTTTTATTACCATAAAACCCAGTGGCAGAAAATGCACGGCCCAGAAAATGAGGCACGATTATGATGAAAAAATCGTTCTTACATTTTCATGCGAAGACTTTTTCCTGTAAATAAATAATCGTCGCATTTTTCTCTGCGCGTCGGTACTTGTATTTCGTTATGGTAATACAATTTTTGTCATCTTGAAATCCACTTCCATTGGATCTGAACAACTTACACGGCAACTGTTCCTTAAAAGAATATATTTCAATGTCAAAAACGAAAAAGGCACAAAGCCTTCTTCTGTTAATTATACCGATAATAAAAAGAGAAATAAAGTTTTGTAACTTTTCGATGCTGTGCTGCCGCAGGAATCAATTAAGATTGTAATTTGCGTTAAAGTACGTGCCATATGTTGGCAACATTGTAGGTTATTAGCTGCAGGGAGAAAATAACTTAAAACCGAGCAAGTTTTTATCGAGCATTTATATGAATAATATTACAGGATAAAAATGTTATCAAGGGGTCGAAAACCCGTTCCATTGAGCGCGCACTGGCTCGTGTGTGAGATATATTTTATGTACCGTATGCCGGCACCACACCCAGCCCAAGAAACGAACATGCGGCTCTCAAATGCTCCGGGCACGATAGTATCTAGTAGGCCAATTCAGCCTTCAATAGCCTGTACAACGAGGTAGGAGAGAGGTCTCGTGCACTCGCGAGTCTTGTGCAGCGACCAGCTGTAATTTCACGTGAGTCGACCAAAGTTTCCGGAAGCCTGATACGCCGCTCTCGGGTCACGAAAAATTCCAGATCGGCCGATGGAAATTAATGACGCGAAAAGGCTGCTTTTTTCATTTAAAGAACGGGAAACAGGTCTTACAAGATTGTATATGGGTGAAATTGAAAAATGACGGAAACTTTGTGTCTCTAATTACAAAACTTGTTTTGCTCCCTAATTCTATGGGAGTCCCAAATTACAAGTTACGTATAGCGTTGATTTCTTTGACTCGGAAACTTCAATTTGTAGGTCGAAACAATTTCTATCTTTTGTCGAAACTGCATTTAATGTTCGAAACGATTAAAGTCCAGTTTAGAACTCGAACAATTACAAAATAACGGTTTTGATTTTACATACGACTCAACTTTATGATTGATTATGAAAATCAAACGTCTTTTCAATTTTCCAATCGAATTATAAATAAGTAAATGAAAACTTTCTACAGTCACGAAGTTTTATAATACTTAATAGAAAGCAATTTAATTTATATCTGTAGTGTGACCCGAGAAAGATATTGGAATAAAAAAATAACTAATGTTGAATAAAAGATCACGGTTTTGAGTTTCAAAAATTACCATTGCTTGAAATATATAAAAATTACGGTAAAAGCAACAAAATTAGCATTTCTATTAATTTCTCATTCTTTTGACTAATATACAGATAAAATAGAAAATTTGTTGGTTTTTAATAGTTCTTAAAGTTTTAGTTTTTTTTATAAAGTCGCAATAACCGTCAAAACGTCGACAATCGATTAAAATTATACCGGGACATCGAGAATTCTTAATAACTTATCGAAATTTAACCAATACAGGGAACTAAAAAATCATACAAGAAAAATAAATGAAATCAGTTTGTTCGGAGTTAATAGAATTTTTATTCACATTATTACAATTTTCGTTCTTGCTATAACTTTACATAGGTAAAACTCATTTTATTGAAATTGAATTCCTAATTGATTCAATTTTAATTTGGTATGATAGAAACAAGACTCTCAAGTATATATAGAACAAATTTCCATTTTACATGTTATTTGTAACTTTTTTGAGAACCCAAATTAGAACTTGATTATGGTACAAAGTTCTTGTAACCATGGCAAACTAAATATTGAAAGACAAATTTTTAAATTGTCCAAAAACAGGAAAAATGTATGTAATTTTTTACATTAATTATATTGCCTCGATGTTTAAAGTAAATTTTAAAAAGTTGCTGTTCACAAACCAGTCTTCCCTATTTTTTTCATGAGAAAAAATACAATATAGATGATTAGAGTTCACAACTAATTTAAAAAAAACGAATAATCACGTTTTGCAAGTCTGTAAGACCCTGAAAACCCAAAGTTAACCCATTTCTTTATTTTCATCCATATCACAATCGCGTTGATTTGGAAGTTTCAGCGAGTCGGGGTTACGAAACTGAAAAACGATCGTTCCGGGATCGCAAAGGCATCCCACGCGTCGGCTTTTCTATAAATCTCGCTCTTCTTCACGGCGCGTTTCTCCGCTTCTTCAGAATGTCAGTAGGTTCGTTAACCTATAAAATATGACGTTGCACTTGATTACTGAAATACCCCCTTCGCCGGTGCACTTTTTGCACACGTGCTCGTGTCCCCGATGCGCTTATACGTGCAGCCACTAACTGGCATCCTGTTCCAGAGTGTTGTTCGCATCTGCAGCTACGTCTGTAGTCGGTATCGGGATCTCGAATCTGTTCATTAGTCCTAATATACTGACCAGCCACCCACCCTCCATCAGATATTACATTTGCACTACCAGAGCCACAAGAGGAACCGAATCGACGCTCCGAGGAAGAGATAACAAATTTCCACTCATCGCCGATTTAACGATCGAGACCGTTCGACTCTTCGATGACGTCAAGTGGACTCGTAATTACGGGATAAGCCAATTTTGGGCCGGGAATGACTTAGCTGACGACAAACAGGATTTTGTAATTATTGGAATTAATTTTTTGCACTCGACGCGGGCGATCTTAATCAAGGAGCACAGGACTTATCTGTTCGTCACGATCCATACGAGATTCGCAATAGGATATAGCGTCAGTCCCACTGAGTTGGGAATGTAATTAGTCAAAGATCTGGGCGCAATCTCGCTTCTCTATCAAGGCGTCTCTTCGTTACCGACGAAGATGACCCGGGGATATTGTGCTGGTGAAATCTACTTATTACCCAGTCGTGAATGTACACCCGCGATAATTAAATAGCGACTGACTGATCGAAGTAGATGGCATTGGAATGATGGAAAGAAGAGTTGACGAAACGCGATTAATTTGCTTTGCGCACACTGAGAAAAATTTCCTCTTACATCAACAGGATCAACATTGTTGAAATTCGGCCCGAGACTAATTTCATTGTTATGTTTACATCTGAAATTCCTGTAATAACAAGCCGAATAATCTTGTGAACTTAACACTATGGCACACAGCGCAACTTACTTATGTTTTGTATACTACCGCTAACAAAAGATTCTTCTTAACATTGCCACGAAAATTCTGCTCACGATAACATTATGAACTGAGCACTATTATCGTAACAGGAAAATTATTGCAGCGTCAAACTAAATGTCGGGCTGAAAGGAATGCCCCATACAAGTGTGATTTTGTTGACATTACAGGGCAATTTTTTTCAGTGCAACGAACCGAGGAAAATATCTTAAATCCCGAGCTTCCAGTTCGTCGCTGCGAATCCGCGCGTCGAACCAAGACATTTACATGAAACGTCCGAGATGTTTCCTCCGAACGAACCGAATGAACGAATTCCCTACGAGGCACTTGTCACGAGCCCGCACAAGTCGAAGCCACTTTCCTCGTCCCGTCCCGGTCCCCGGTCTCCTGGCAGCTTTCGCTGCCGTAAAATGCAAATACGCCCCGCAGCCGCCTCCTCGGAGTCGAGAAATTAAAGGGCTCGAAAGTACAGAAATCCGCGCGACGATTATTTCAATTTACTTTTTTCCACCCCGTGACGAAATGGATCGTCGAGTTTTTAAGGAAATAATCCATATCGCGTCAGCGGCGCGATCGGCGATGAAACCGCGTATCGTTATTTTTTTTTGCGACTCGTGGGCCCGCAAGGGCAAAGGAGCGTAAATCCCGCCGCCAAAAAGGAAGAGTTATCGGAGATGATAAGATAGAGGATTGGCACAATAGGCTTTTCAGGAGCCCCGGGGCGACGGGGAAGCTCATCCTTCATATATACGTATACAACGCACACGCGTTGGCCGGGGTAAAAGAAAGACCGAGAGCCGAGTAAAAGAAAGACATAGACGAGCGAGGGAAGACACCGGCAAAAGAGTATAAAGAGCCTCCGGGTGAGGAAGGGGAGGGGGAAGGCGTAACGCGAGAACGAGAGCCGATGCGCGGCAGCAAACTAGACCTCTTGAGATTGCGAGAGATAGTTTGCGGCGGTGCACCGGATGCCCGGCGCAAAGCAAAGATGGCTGATACGTTCGCGGCAATAATAATATCGAAGTAATGGAGGCGGCGTATACACATATATACGTAGTCTTTCTCGGATCCAGCATCGCGCGCGGCGATTTATCCGATGAGGAATGCGCGGACGCGGACGAAATTTATGGCCGAGTCGCGAACAAATTTGCGCTCGTTCGATAAGCAAATGATACCGCTGATAAGGGAGTGTCATGAAACAAGCCGACGCTTCGACAGCTGCTATGATAGTTGTAACGAAACGACCGAGGTAAATCAAATTTCGTCTGTCGACGAAATGCGATTTAGTTTCGGAGAGATATACGAGAAGAAACGAGAAGCGACGTTAAAAGACAATGATACGTTTTTTTTTATCGCGCCAAGGTAACATCTTGATTAAGGAATTATAAGAAACGGGGAGGTGGAAATTTTTGGCGACACGGCGTAACTGGATACGTGTCAGGAACAAGAGGCGAAAGGGTTTTTGTTTGGGCATCGCGTCCCGCAAGGACGAGAGGGGCCGAGGATGAAGGCAGCCATCCGTGGAGGACGAAGATTAGGATTAAGTATGAGATTCTGCCCTCGGGTGAGGTTAGATTGGTCAGGCTCGCCGGTGTACATTCTTGGGAAGGTGTGCGCTATCTCGCTAGATTTATGCCGAGCAGCAAGAAACGCTTATCGGAACTATAAACTCTTAACGGTACCTTAATTACCAACCAAACGAATCGTCTTTATTCTTTCGCAAATAGATTTTTCTTAGCCGTGAAATAGTTCATCATATGTGCCGCGCGATAATGGCCAAACCCTCATCCGTTACAGATATAAATCGCCTTGAAATTATTTTTCCATCTTCCCCGCAACTTGCGGCATCAACTTGTTTCGTCGCGCTGGAAAAAAATTGCCATGGGAATGGCCGTGAAGCGCGCGCTTTGTTTTGCAAATTCTTACCCCGCGAAGAATCTTTGAAATACTTCAACGCCGCGCTTGATAAAAATGGTGTAAATTGAATGTTAAGTACATACAAGGCGAAGAAATTGCCTGATACGTAGCGAGATTCGCGGCGGCTTGCTCAGATTTAATTGTCTTTGTACAATTAAACACGGGACTCCGTGTCGATGCGGCCATACAGAGAACGGGCACGAGCATTCCGTTCGAATTTTCTGCGCGGAGCGATCTTTTTGCCGGCGGCACCAATCGACATTATTATACCGTGGCTGTTGGGCGCGATAAAAAATGCCCGGTATGTCGATCGCATGTAGATGTCGTCGCCGAGTGAGAATCACGGAGAAGCTTTTTCATCTGCGAAATCTATTTCATAGCGCGTGAAAAAAAAAAAACTATTCAAACCCGATTTAAACTGGGTCAGCTTTGATTCGTTTGTTCCGACGAAGAATTTGCTTGTTTGTTTGCTTTTTTTTGGAAACTCTTATTTCAAACATTTTTCATACGTCGATGGCATTTCATTTCCGCGCATTATAAATTACGGCGTCAGTCGTGATATTTATTGGGCGTTATAAATCAACGACACTAGG
>JABFQM010000744.1:0-29503 GCA_022816865.1 Zelostemma sp. ZL-2020
TGTTACTTTCGAAGACGATACAGAGACTGTTGAAGGAATAGAAAGACTCGAAATGACTAATCGAGACGCTTCGAAGATTGCCAGAGAATCGAGAAGACTCTTAGCGACTAAACAATTTTGTCGCGGGTATACTCGAAATAAAACAACATATTCCAAATGAATCAGAATTGTCAATTTTTCTACGTGAACAAATTTCCTGTTTCGAGCGACAAAGCGGTGAACTTTTCCACGCAAAAACGAAGATGATGGAAAAGCAGAAAATAAAGCAGCGGAAATGACAAGAGATGAAAGCAAGGGTTATAATTTAGAAGATGATGTTTCATGGTCCGATGGTCAGTTAGGCTACTGTTGATAACGAGACCATTAGGGAAATGCGTGAACGCGCTAAATCAAGATCGCGCTGACATCCTCCCCGGGACCACACCTATCCGCGAAAGGTTCTCGTTTCGAAAAATTTGATAACAGCCATTACTTCGCATCTGCGCGCACTCGGGCCCTGAACGTGGCAGAAGGTACGCTAATGCCGTAAAGATCGCATAACTCTCGACACCATGCACAGTAGATTAGCCACGGCGAAGCATCGAGTCTGGCGGATTACACGCTCGCGCGATTATGCGCGCACGCGTATCTGCACTTTGCGATGTAATCATACCTTGTCACAATCTACAAATTTAATAACTCACGTCCGTGAAAACGCGCCGAAATGCTTTTAATTATGATAACAGACACTCATTTAAACGTTTCGCCATGGCATTCTACTTCCTTGATTATGTTGCTCGGTGTGTAATTGTTCGAAACGTTTGATTACAATTTGAATTCGGGGCAGAGTCACGTTTTCTCTCCGTTCCCGAAAGATTTTTATCTCCGGGCGATAAGATTTGTTTGCATAACGTATTGAAACTCAAGTAAATTGTGGACTGCATTTTTCTATGGTTGTATTTACCGCAATGAGAAAGCTATGATTAATAACTTGGCTGTTTGAATATTTTCATTTGTGTGTGTACAACGCCGGTAATGCACTTTGCGCGTATGTGACGTTAAACGGATGGAATATTTAACATTTAATTAGTGTGCGTATATTTTATTGCTCAACGGTTCTATTTGTTTTGGAACTAAAAGATCGTTTGCGAGATTAATACGCGGTGAAAAATACGCTCGCGTGCTTGAAGATTTACAACGCGAACGAAGTGAAATCAGGTAATAAAAGTGCGTTATACATCTCAAGCCTGATCCAATTAATCACTAATAATTCTACTTAATGTTCGACGTATTTTTCGACCGAGTTTCTTAATGCCTCTTAATTTATTTCTCGCGTTTTTATCAGCCGATAAATAAAAATTTATTCTCTCATTCGGTACCTATTTTTTTTTTCCACTGAAAAACATGATTAATGCGTCGATACGTGCGTGACTCACTGCCATATTTACACCGCAGAAAAATGAATTCTGTTAATCGAAGATGCAAATGAGGGTGCTTCATCTGCCGAGGAATTAATTGCACTTGACACGTTTCAAATTTTTATACGTCGGCCAAACGTAAAATCATTTCTAAGCCCAATTTGTAACTGACAATATTCTCCGACACGAAATTACGTTCAATTATTCAACGCGAGACCGCTCGATCAAAGTCAAAAGTAAAAGTTCGACCCTCAACATTTTCACGAATTTTCAAAGAATCATTTTAATTGCTAATCGCCGAGTCCGTATCGCCAACGACCACGTATCGCGAAGCTTCAAAAATCTGGAGAGAGACTGCGAGAAAAGGAAATGTTAAATAAACATCGCGAGTGGACGAAAGAAAAGCAACAAATTACAAAATCAAATGCTTCCATTTCCATATAAATAGTTCCTTCTCCATATTCTCGAGTCCCGGTACTTTGAAACGCATTAAGTTTCACGATGCCATCTCATTGAGATTAAAACATATAAATTGTATTATAAGCAGCGACAAAGCCATTTGAATTTCCTTCACATGCAGCGCATCCAGTGTACGTCACTCTCATATTTGGCCTTACACGTTCGCGATTGAAACGAGCGCGGCATCGCCGACGACATGGCGCGTCGTGATCGTTTTCGCCCCTTCCCCCCCCCCCCCCGATTTCGTATGCGGACATTACTTTGATAAATTGTCCGAGCTTTGGATTAGATGGCTTCCGATATAAACGCAAATACACACGTCAGGGACCGGATTCTCGGTACTCCCGTGCCGATCGGCCAGATCTAGGACTGAAAATGGTCATGCGATGCCGCTGCATTTTGTAATTGGACTGCCGAGAGATATATTTTTCGCATTCCGAGTGTGAGAAATCTCGTCCCTCGGAAGCGCAAACTTCTGAGGAAGAAGCCACTCGACGATAAAGGGTAATCGCGCTCGCGGAGAAAAACGAGCGCGAAAGTCGCTCGATTTCTGCCAATTATACCTTTTTTGCTGTGAAAAAAAGCTCGCGACGCGGATGTTATTTAATATTACGCGAGCATTTACATGCAAAGCGACGAGGCGTTATTCTCGCGTGTAAAAAGTCACTGGAACAAGTTGATAATATTTATTTGCATTTAAAGGAAGCAGTTTCATTGTACTGGAGCTCTACGTTAATCACATATATCATTTGAGAACATAGATACAAAAGAGGAAACCTTGAAGAACAGCATCCTATAATTAGGTGCTTTGCGGGGAAAATAAGAAAAGAGGACGTTTTTATAAAATTCTACATATTTTATATGTCCGAGATGAGAAATACGGCTTTTATAAAAAAAGTGAAACCAAGATATGAAAATTTAGAAATTTCGAAAATTCTCTTCTTTCTTTTTTCAAAGAGCGGGCAGATCAACTTTTTGTGTTGATGGATCGGAAAAAATTTTGATGAAAGTTTTGGTTTTTCATTCGTTTATTGATATTTCTTTGACATACTGTTTTTCGATTATTAGAAATTCAGAATTGAGCAATTTAATATTGTAATAAACTGTTCCCGATTATTTTAACTTACAAACACTTATTTTTTATAGATTTATCGTCTCTTTAAGTTTTATCAAGATATTGTTAATTTTTGAATGAAATTAAATGCATGTACTTCATTAATGATTATTCCATTCAAATTCTTAACACTGAAGAGCAAAAAAACAACGAGGCAATCGCACGTGTCACCTCTGTTACTTTTTCTATCACCTCCGTTACCAACATGCATAATTTGTACAATTTGTACAACAAACATGTTTATTGTTTCAATTAAAATACCTCCAGCCTGTTTTCACATTTTTCAGTACAAAAACTTACGGTTTTTTTGTAAAACGGTGTATTCATTTAAAATATTTAATCTCGACTTTTTTCCGCGCCGAAATGTCACCTCCGTTAAAATGTCACTGTAAAATGACTGAATATTGGAAGCGAAAACAAATACTCCACATTTCCGAGCGAAAAACCAATTGCTACTTTAATGCAAGGCTGAATTGGAAAAAATATTTATAATGCAACATAATTAATTACATTTAATATTCCAGTATAATTTATCAAACAATATCTTCTTCTCCACAAAAAAAATACGCGAGTGAAAAAATTGTTCAACAATGCTCGTAACGAACAATTGCAAATTTTAACCGTTTTTTAAAAGAAAAATTTTTATTTCTTAGCCGATTTGCATGTTTGGTTATTTGTATTGTTCACGGAACTATTTGCAACAACTTGACCGTGGCGTTTTGAAAAATATTCATTTGCCAAAAAGATACATGCATTTGTTTAAATAATTGTTGACCGACTTACTGAACAAATGCATGTATCTTTTTAGAAAATGAATATTTTTCAAAACGCCACGGTCAAGTTGTTGCAAATAGCCCCATGAACAATATAAATGACCGAACATGCAAATTAGCTGACAAATAAAAATTGTTCTCTTAAAAAACTGTTAAAATTTGCAATTGTTCATTACGAGCATTTTTGTACAATTTTTTCACTCGCGTATTTTTTGAAGAAGAAGACATTGTTAAATAAATTATACTGTCATATTTACTTGTCATACTTTTTACAATTCACCCTTACATTCAAGTATCGATTCACCTCAAAATCAGAGTTTCGGTATTACAATTCGCGGATTGCAAAAATAAGGATTGAATGAACGCGTTAGAAAAGTAGCCGGCGGTGAAGAAAAACCGGATTCTTTATTGTACAACGGAAAGATAGCAATCCTTTGTAACGAGCCGACAATCCCTCTGGTTCCAACTTAATCCCGCCTCAACTATATACCTACCAATGAAGATAACGCAGGTTGTGTCAAGCCGATCACTCTTAATGCAAGAACTCGCAACATTAACAGCCTTTTAACAGGAATACGAGTTCCCTCCGAGTTATCTTATTACACATTGAGTCCGGGACCTCATTTAGAACTCCTTTACCTCCTCGAAAGAGCAGCAAACAAGCGATTCTCTTTTTATCCCGTTTCCTCTTCATATTTTTGTTACGCGCTCGAGATTTTCACATCAAAACATTTCTTGAGTCCTTGATCATTCGAGCGCGAATGATCGAAGTTGTTCAAAGTTTCTTCGGGAAACTTTTATTTGCACATCAAGGGGACGTCGTTAAAGTTTTAAAGATGAGATTTTCATTCGAATGGCTCTGTTAACGGCTCCATTAAAACTCATCCCTTGTAGCCTGGAAAACTTTTATTCGTTTTTTAGGACTTATCTAAATGCATTTCCAACACGTTGGCCATTCTGCCTATTAGCGAGATTCATTAACGAAAGGTTCGAGAGATCAATGAAGCTTGTTACGGAGAACTTTTCATTGGAATCGATACACGCGTTTATCACATCTATTGGGTGATAAAACGACTCATTTGAAATGGTTATTGTACGCTTGTGCTGAATTTAAATGCATCGTCGCGCTTGTAAAAATGCTAATGCGGCCCCGTAAAATGCTGTTTGCGATAATTTAGGCGACTTTGGTGAACCGGCCTTTGGCATTATACAAATTTTACGATAACGTCTATTAGTTTCTCGGCGCGGCGAGTTTTCCAACCGACATAAGATCCAATTTGGAGGATATAAAGTACTCGGGGGCCGTGCTTGAAAATATCAAGTCGATAGAATTGTCGACGAAGTAAGAGTTTGATTTCCAATCGCTGATCAATTATTCTATTCTTATCTCCCTTGGAATGACTGTTTAATTGAATCTTACAGTTTCCAAGTAAGATGTGAAATCTTATCGTTCATGCATCGGGAGATACGAAAACTATTCGCGCTACTTTCTCTGACTTTGCGTACATTTAAAACTAGTAGTTCAACGTAAATTCGAGATTTGAACTTCCGCGAGTGAGTAAAACTTGATGTTCGAGTTTTCGTAGAAGTGACACGTTGTAAAACTAGAAGACATCGCGTTTATTATTCATAAAAGATTCAGACCCGAGATAAAATCAATAACCGTGAGAGAAATATCGGCTAATAAATTTAAATTGTCAGTTATTATACGGTATCAATGCCAATCAACAAGGAAAACGCGCTTGAAAAGTGCGAATTGGCATGATTTCATGCGTGTCTTGACGCTCGGAATACGTGAAATAGTGTTCCTCGTCTTCTGAAAAAAATCCACGCGATTCCAATCGTAGCGGGGAAAAAAAGCCCGGCTGGCTCTGCTAATGCGACAGTAGGAACAAGAAGAAATCGAGTGGTAAAACAAGTTTGACACGCAAAGTCCCCCGTCTGTTAGTATAATGTGCAGCCTTAGCGCTTGTTGACTTTGGAATCGTTCAAGCTGAAGCAATCCAGAAGTTGATTACTCCGCGTAGGTGCCGTAGACAGCTTTACCACGCTAAATGCGCATTCGTATTGGAAACGTAACAAGTGTGATTCAACATTTAATTGCCATCATTTCAAACGGTAAATCAACTTTCCGACAAGAAGAAATGAATTTATTCCATCGCGAATTCACGCGTTTCTCGCGGATTCCGATGGATTAAAAAAACAGCGAATGCTTCGGTTCAAAGGAGCAAAGTTCCGATGAAGTAATAAAACTTGTATAAAAGCACATCTTTGGATAAAAGTGATATTGGACGTGTAAATTCTCGGGAAAGTACGGACGCGATTCCGAGGTGAAAGCAGTTGATAAAAACTTTTATTCCGACGGAAGTAATGACGTACAATGTCTGTTAAACCGGTGTGGAACGAGTTTTGCTCTTATTTTATTAATCTTATTATACGAAGAACCTGTTGGCGACAGTAGACCTTTAACGCTGAATCGAAAATTAGAGAATGTTATGCAATTTGCCGAGCTAGTGGAAAGTAAAAATTTGTAAATGCAACAAGTGTTATTTACATACCGGGACACTCGGCTGGAACCGTTGCTTTTCTGATACATGTTTTAATAGAGTTTCTTATATCGTGACTGACATTGCGTATCAATATGGGAGAATGGGGAGTTGTGAGACGAGTTAATATCTGCTATAGAAAATTTTAGAAACTGTGAAGGATTGTTAATTGTTTTTTATGACATTATCCCACTTTTTAATTAGCATTTGTCGCGTTCACACTCATTTTATGCGTCTTTCTAGATTGTTGCTTCACATTTGTTTTGAAAAGTTTACTTTTTTGAGTTGATTGCAAATGTAAATATATTTAAAATCATTGTTGGTGGATTACATTTCGACTCACGAAAGAAATTTTTCATGATCATTCGATTTGTGTATAGGTGTTTACATTTTTCAACCTGAGTTCGCATCTTTCATGCGTATTTCGCATTATTTATGCATAATTTGGATGCTTCATGCAATTTTGTAGTGATTTCAGTAGTTTTCATGATTTTTTTTGTGTTGAAGTGTGCCAGTTTACAGGGTTATACAGACTTCGTTTTTTCAACAAATTATTCCTCGAAATTATCTCCATTTTCATTTTTTACTATTTCAATAAAGAATAATCATCAAATCTTTTTTGAAAATTCACAAAAAGATACATTTTTACGAGCATGATAAAATTGTTTAACCGTTATGAATTTTAACAAACTGCTCAAGCCAAAAGTTGTTTTTTGTGTCTACTGAAGATTCTACTTTGCAGATTTTCAAAATATGGATTTTTATGGTAGTTATGTCTCAAAAACAAAACTCGCCTCACAACTCCCCCTCTCCCCTATTTTACGGAAAAATTTGTAATTATGACAGACTTTAATAAACAAATCAAATAGTTGTATATTTCAATACACGATTAAAACCTTTGCAAACCAATTCGTTTGAACAATTAAATTCCAACTTTGAAATCAAATTCGTCATTACAAATTACAGTAAAGTCGATGTATAAATCCGCAAGTGTTATTTAAATGAATGAAAAATTAACCCTTCAACGCACAAAACTATAGGGGTCTTTAAAATTGGCCAAAAATGTTATTGAAAATTTATTTAGGCACTTTTCATTATAAATGTACCATTTTTGAAACTTTCATAAAAAATTTATATTTTACATTTTTTAAATAAATGAACATTCCAAATTTAAAGATCATAATTACAAAAATGCAATTCGCAATACTTCGTTAACAATTGTTAATTTTTTCAAAATTATTTAATAAACTGTTCAGAAATTATAAACAATCAAATGGGCGCGTGCAACGAAAAAAGTCGATTTCAGGTGGGAAGACGTACTTCCCATTAAGCGTTAAAGGGTTAAATTAAAATTCAAGGACCTCACAGGCTAATTCAAAAGAGTTAATTTGCAGGAGAGTAAGTCAAATCGCAAACTCCCTTATAACCGTCAATCCTTGCGCGGTGGGCGTTCGTCTTCAAACATCCACCTACTTGTCCACGTAATCTCGATGAACGCTCGAGGTTTATGTAATTATTAATACAAATTATTATGCATCAAGATTGAACGCGTGCGCCTATAAATTTCATGATTCAATTGCCAATATCCGAACAACAGATTTTATCAATTTCTTTACTCAAGCATTATAACGTGAGAGAAATGTCATCCCAGCATCGCAAGGGTCCATAAAATAGAATGTCTTGATTAAATTAGCGATAGCGCATATAATCATGCCAACCTGTTGCAAAAGTCTATGGTGCATAATGCATCGATTCAAACTTGCCTTGAGCCCGCAATGTCTTTATCTTGTTTGTTTCCTACGTTTTTTCGCGCTTCAAAGGGAATACAAAAATGCGTTTGTTTCGATCTTTGCAAACTTTTCTTTATTCTGCTATTTTTTCTCCCTGGGAAAATCATTCTCGTTGGAAGCGATGCTACACATTCCAACTTCCGCAGTGCGCGCTAGTACCGTAAATGTTTATCCTCCAGCATTAAGAAGTAAATGTTCACATCGCCCTGGGATGTCTTTACAATTTCCCGGTGCCGTATTAACAGAGTCGCCGCTAATCCGTACATCAATGTTGGAATTCCTATTAAAAAAGTAATAAAATGAGACTCGGGATAATTTCACTCGAGCCTCTTATAGATGACACGAATAAAAGTGAAATACAAGAAAAGGTACTGAGGAGTTGCACGAATGCAATTGTTTTTTATCGCGTGAAAAGCAAAAGTACCAAGGTTAACGATCTTGATCGCCTTGAAAAATTTGTCCTCGAAGCTGAGGTCCTGTTTCGGCCTTTTCGAGCAGTGGTACTTGATATACGGAAAGCAGCCGGTCCTCAAAATATGATAGTTACTTTTCCTGACGGGCCAATTGAAGTGAGACATTCCTTTCTGATCGTTTTCGACGTCGGCATATTTTACGAAATAGGAAGTCATTGACGGCTCGTTTGTCTGCGACAAGTAGCACGTCAGCACCTGGAAAGTACCAAAAGGTACACTTTCTATTTAAAAATCTACGGCTCGAAAACAGCGCGCGAACTATTGGTCTTTTGGAACCTTGAATTACGATATGTTTTAATTTCCTGGAATTGAATAAATTGGAGAAATTCGATTAAACTTGTTTGTATTACGGTTTCATTCCTCAGGAGAAATGAACATTTATCCTCTCGAGAGTTGAAAACGTATTTTCAGAAAGCGCAGATTCGCATTGATGAATTGCTGAAAATCTTGATATTAACTCGTACGCGAACTACATTTCATCCAACTTTGCTTCCAATTTGACGCGAGATTATAGACGAAAGCGACAGCTCACCTCCGAAGCCTTGGGCTTTTGGATATTCGAGACATTCTTCGTCCGGAAATTCTTGAAGGGATAAGTCAGAACCAGCGATTTTCTGATTGCCATTCTAAACGAGAATTTGTATGTCTACTTATTCAGCGTCTTTACTTTGTGCATCTTGATATAAATGATGATAGCCATCGTGATAAACGAAGAATCCGCCATAAAATCTATACTTACGCGAAAAGTGAAGAAGCGCCGTAAATTCGAAACTCCCGCTGATTACTACGAACATTATCGAAGCCTACGAGTCATGCGCGAGAAGAACGCTGCGTAATGACGCTATCAAGAGGTCGTGAGTAGTCAGATAGCGTAACTAGTGTAAGGATTCACTGCACTTGGTTGACAGACATAAACGTTAACTTTTACAATGACAAGATTACAAGAAACCACGTATGCGTGCATCGAAGACGCGGCTAAGGTGCGCTAAGCGCCCTGCACGTGATCATCGTCTTGGACGTGTTCCAACTTTTACGCTGAAGCCCTCGTAAACAGGTTGAGCGAGTATCGATACATTTTTCGCGGGAAATTTAAAACTCCCGGCGCAACTGGTCATTGATCCAGCAGTAGTTAAAGCGATTTACATGCGCACTAATCGACGTAATTTATCTCATTAATAAATTTTAAGTAGCCTATAACAAAGTTGGGGGGAAGAAAAAAATTAATATCCTCGTTCGAAAGTTGATGGAACTCGATCTATCTCGACTCGACCGCGATTCGAATTTTTCAAGACCCGAAATTGAGCGAACCAATCATCTCGGTTGATGAAACGCGCTCTTTGTCATTTAATACCGCCGAGCTTGTAAAAAAATCGAATTACCAATTTTCTTTTCACCAAGTTTCATCAGGAAACATCATTTCACGTCCGAGCCGGTGTCAGGGGCGCCATTAATTACGATTATCTACGGGCATGTATCATAAATGATGCCAAGTTGTAATATTTGCGGAAAAAAAGGGGTAAGCCACGTTCGACGTTAATGGCGCGACTCGTCGACGGCTGAATAAATAACCGATCGAATAAATGGAGCCAAGCGCTGTCGATCCGATCGTCGATCTTTGTCGGATCGTCGCATCGTGAAACACGCGCGCAAGAGGGATTAACACGCGATTATGTCCGAGCCAATCAAGGCGGGCGCCGTAAATGGGCTCTTTTCACCGCAATATTCATTAAGAATCCCGAGTTGGCCCGTGCGCGCGGCGTAAAAAACAAAAATGAACGCGCGCTACGTAGGCCCTTGCGGTACATGCGCGAGTACCGACGCCGCTTATTTTGATGCTTCTGCGATTTCGCGAGATGAATGATGTAACAGCCAACCGCGGCTAAACCTTCATTATGCACAAAGCGCGAGCATAAACATATGAATTTAGAACCGTATACGTGCGAGGACAGTGTTCCGCATAACGGTATCGAATATCACGGAACGACCGAATCCAATGATTTGTCAGACATTCGTGGCGTTTTCGAGATTATCACTTCATCGAATTGCGCGGGGTGCACTTTGAAGCTGAGATTTATTGACGATAAGTCTCTTATTCTTCATTTACTCGATTTTTACTATTGCCCATGCCTCGTAATGGCCGCTGCATATCTGAACAGCTGATTTGCATCACCTCAATTTTTGAAATTAATCGTATATGATTGAACCACTTCATCCAATCGCGCGGGATTGAGTTGGAAGCAAAGATTTATTGAGAATACACTGAGAAAAAATTTGCTCTGTAATGTCAACAATATCACAATTGTATGGGGTATTCCTTTCAGCTCGACATTAAATTCTGTTTGCCATTACAACGCATGCGTCATAATGGCCGCTGCGCACCAGAACAGCTGATTTGCATCACCTCAGTTTTTCAAATTAATTGTATATGATTGAACCACTTCATTCAATCGCGCGGGGTTGACTTAGAAGCAAAGATTTATTGAGAATACACTGAGAAAAATTTGCTCTATAATGTCAACAATATCACAATTGTATGTGGTATTTCTTTCAGCTCGACATTAAGTTCTGTTTGACACCAACAAAAAGTTGCGGTAACAGTGCACGCAATTCTTGTAGCGCAAAGTCAAAAAATAATGTTATCGGGAGCAGAATTTTCGTGGCCATGTCGAAAATAATTTTTTCGTTAGCGGTAGCATACAAAACAGTAATGTTTAACAGAATAACTATAAGTCATGTGCTCAATACTGTTTAGTTGACAAAAAAATTCTGGTTGGAATCACAGGAATTTCTTATGTTAACACAACAATATAATATTACTCTCGGACCGAATTTCAACAATGTTTTTCCTGTTCTTGTGACAGAACATTATTGTAGGTATTCATCAACTCGATTTATACTACACG
Source organism: Zelostemma sp. ZL-2020 (assembly GCA_022816865.1). Lineage (NCBI taxonomy): Eukaryota > Metazoa > Arthropoda > Insecta > Hymenoptera > Platygastridae > Zelostemma > Zelostemma sp. ZL-2020. The sequence continues at coordinate 11,456 of JABFQM010000744.1, forward strand.
CATGCGCCGTAATGGCCGCTGCGCATCAGAACAGCTGATTTGCATCACCTCACATTTTCAAACTGATTAAAAGACAAAATAAAAATGCGATCTAGCACGCTGCTTTCTCTGAAACGAGGCAATAAGCTGAAATTAACAGAAGAAGACGAAATGAATGGAAATTACAGCCTCGGAGAAACTGTATTCTCGATCTCGTCTTCTTTCAAAGAGAGCGCTGTAATTTCTGTAGGATTTTTAAATTCAGTTGCGAAATCCAGTTATCGAGCTGGCGCAGTGGCCGAAATTAATGAAAAGTGTATCGAGGTCGGTTCGCGGATAGAATATCGGGTCGTTCAATATTTCTCGGGCGAATTTCACAATGCTTATTAAGAATTGGAAAGTCCGAATATGTCGTTGGGTGTAATTTTTATCGCGACATCAGCGTACGTATAACAAGTAGCGATAATTCTCATTACGTGTTGCAAACACTCCGAGTACATTCTCCGATCCGATTGGACGAGTAAAGCTCATCTGATATTTCAATTCCAGAAGCTCTTGTGAAAACTCGGCTCTAATCTTCTGAGAATTACTGCTGGTCTACATTTGCATTCTGCATCTGCGGTATTGCGAAATTTTGTACCCTGAGACCGCAGATTCAAGTGGAAAGATGTTGCAAACTCTGTAGGATGTAACAAACCGCCCAGGACGTACCAGAACGGACTCATTGTACTCACTTTTAGCGCTTAAATACTACGTAGGATCTTATTTACAATTACCTGCTCATAGCGGCGCGAGGATACGCCACGATTGTTTAAAGTAAATTCCACTTACGCCCGCAACTACATTATTCGAAACTGCAGACCTCAGGGTAATTAGATGCCAGAGTATAAAGTGGATGATGTATGTGACCGCCGTTGTACTCGTGCAAAGTTTGGGTTATTCGTAGACAGAAATAAAGACGCTTGCACGTTTACTTTCCAAAGTTTTCAACTGAACTCGTCTTGGCTATTGCGATTCGTGAAAAGAAGTATTCGGAAAGAAGAGTTCTAAGATAAAAAGGTCTTTTAATGGGCTAAAACAGCCCCTGCTCTCGATATTTTCTGACCTAATAAGGAGAGAAGTAAAATCGAACGTTCTCTTCGGCATTTAATAAAGACTTGCACAGACTTTAACAGTGAGTTACAGGGTAATATATTTCTAGCAACAATATTCATAAAGAAGTATTGTGTACGAAGGTTACTTGTATCCCCAGTTATTAAGGTCTTGAAAATGAGCTGCGCTGTGGTTATTGTTCAGCCTCGGCTGGGTTTAAGCAGACTCGCGATTGAATATTGTTATTTTTGCCTTTGACGCAAAAGATTTATACCGGTGAGTAAAAAATGGTGCAGCGGAAGAAAAAATCTTTACTGAATAGCGCAGTGAATGTTGACCAGGGATGCCATTGATTGTGCAAAGTCCAAACTGGTTTGAGCTGCGCGCGAGCGATACATGTGAGTAAGCAGTTGAGCAAATGGTTAAATATAGAATGGAAGGAAGATGCTGAAAGTCACCGGTCGAGTCTCGTCAGGAGTAGCAAGGTGACGATTAAGACACTCACTCGGAAGCGCTTTGTTGCTCAGCGAAATTTCATTGTATCGTTCGAGGCATTCAGCATTCGTTACCCTGACGAAATATTCCATAAATGGACTATGACTGCATATGATTAATCATGGAAGAGGACGAACACAGAAAAATTGGAATCTTGTCTTGGAAAATCAACGTTTTATGAAAAATTAAAACCGGATGTTCTTTGGAATCACAAGAATTTTCAGATGCGTCATTAAAACGCCGATCCATAAATCGATCATTTAATTGCTCTTCCATTGGGGATACGGTTTTGCAAGTCCCTCCGAAGAGTCATCGGGGATTAATCTAACACATCGCCGGGTAAATGGATCAACGCATTTCTTCAATTACAAACACAATTTTAATGAGCAGACGGCCATTTTTGTCCAATGGTTGCGTCAAATCTGCAAAACGGTCATTAGGGACCTCCGAAGTGAGGAAAAAGACGACTTTTATAGCTTTTTAATCACCGCTACTTGACGTTTATAGTTGCCTCTGCCCCGAGAAAAAATTGAGATTATGAAAATGCCAAGACCAGCTACGAATTTTAAGATCGAACGTTGAGCTCTCTAAATTTGAATCAGCGAAATTTCTCTGATTTCCAGTGACCTTTTTCCAGCTATGTCAATTCCAGCCAGCTTCGAATTCAGAGAGAGGACATGTGTACAAATGTTTCCGGTTCCTGGATATTTCGATACATTTATTTCTACAATGTGGCATTTTTATGTATGAAGCCATCGCTGGCCGAGTAAATTCAACGTTTTCAAATAAATCCCTTCGGAAGGTCGAGCTTTGTATCTAGAACCGCCTCGGACTAGCGAACGAACGCGTATTATATGTATTCGAAAACATAATAATACGCGTCAATAATAGTCATCCGTTCCAAGCTGGATGCTGTAAGGAAAAAGTAATAAAAAAATGTGTTACTTGTGCAGCGAAGATGGCTTTCACAAATCGCATGCACCACTGTGAGAGCACTTGATAAAGATATTAGAGAGTCTGCATAACTTTGAGAAATTAAATGCTTATGATTGTTCAAGATGAGTCGGAGAAACCTGTTTTTCTGTTAGCATCGAAGTAAAAAGAAGAGTTGCCTGATTGCGAATAATTTATACAAATCGACCAGAGATACGAAAGGTCAATTTGTTCCTAGCAGTTATTATCGCCGTTGAAAAAAAACGAAATTTACGCGCGAATAAAAAATATCTCTTGCCACCGAAATTTATAGATCTTGAGGAGATTTCAGTAACGTGAGATCGAGAACTGCGGCAATTTATTGGTCAAGTGTAGAATATTTCAAGGTGATTCCTGCGTGGTATGTAATTGCATACATCCATTACATTCTCACGCGTCAGAAATCACGTTGAGTGAAACCGGGGTTATTGATGCGTGCCTTATGTAACAATGACGTCTGTAATGTCCAAGCAATGCCACGATAAAAACTCGATTCTTAAAACTCTCGTCCCTTGCCATTAATCGCAATGACTTTCCGAATTGATGGCGATTGATGCCGTTTGAAGGACGCTCGCGTCGTGTTTGCGTTTCATTCCAGAGTGTCTCTTTCGTGAATCGCCCGACTATCCGTATTTCCGGTCAGTTTGCACTTTGAAATTGGCTTCGTGAACAAGCAGGGTTCTGTTATATAAATGCACTGGATTCCCACTCGTGGGACACCGGCTCCTGGCATCGCATTTCGTCAAGTTTGATCGCGTGGGATAATACAAACAGAACGTACAAGTCCACACGCAAGGTCCCTTAATAAAAACTTTATTCATGTTTCACCGCGAGGAAACTTTTATATTTTATTTCATTTATTTCATTTATGTAATCCCGAGATCAATATTCCGCGGGGGTAATTAATCGAGCGTTACATGCCTCGCGGAAGTGGCCGATGTACCCAAAAGTGGGACAGAAAACATCTGCTGCGAACCCAGCGAACTTGGGCGCCGCGCTTTGCTTATGAGAAAAGTTACGCGGAACTTTCCCCGCCGAAATTTACGACTAATGAGATACGCGCGAAACGGCTTTTTTTTCCTGTTCCCCGGGTTTCAATTTGTCCCGGTCGTTTTTGCTCGCGCAAAAAACGCGACTCCGCGGCTACTTTTGTCCGTCCGCGACGCGACATGCTCGATTCCCTAATTGATGAAATCGATCATGCCCGTCGCAAAGATACAGGGAACTGCGTTTCTCCGCATTCTCGCGTGATGCCTGGAACCTACGGAATGCGGGGAAAGTTCGCAATGCGACCGATACAGTAGAGCATCGACATACCGTTCGCGGAGTCCAACTCCGGATAAAGTGTATCGACGCCGAGATAAATTGTTTGTTTCAAACGCTACTCCCCTAAGCGTTCTATCCGACATCGGCGATTCCAGTGTCGTACACGAACGTTCATACTCGAACAAACGTTTAACCTATCGCTCTTTCCGTTCCTTATAAATCTTTCCCGAACTTCAAAACAGAACTCGAGTTGTCCAACCCAAATCGTGATTTTTCCCTGACTTAAAACGCTGCATTGTTACGCAGCGACAATAATTGTCGAAAAAAGTGGCCGGAAAAATAAAAAACAAGGGTGGGAATCCAGTTTCGAAGATTTAGCGTACAGCTGTTTCGCAATATTTCGCGCAAACGAGCTTTTCGCGCTCCGAAAAATGCCCGGCGTTTCTCGTAAATTTTCGCGGCCGGAAATCAATTGTCACGGGGCTAAGCATTCTAGTGTCGCAGCGAAGCGGTCATGCGAGCACGATTAAGCGAGCGAGTTGCATCGCAATGTACGCGTCCTTATACATCATCTCGAGCGCACACAAGCGCACTGGGAGTGGGTGGAGAATGGTCCACTGACTCCGTAACCCCGACTGTTGTGACTGATATCCATAGGTCGCACTCCGCGTCGAGCACGCACGTTCCGACCTTAAAACTTTTCGGTTATTAAGCCATTCCCACGGAATTTAATTGCCTTCGGCGCTCTTATTGTTCCGCGTAATCGAATGAATCGGATTCGCGATCGTAATCGTAAATAGAGATTAATGTTTACAGAGATTCAACGAGCCGATGTAACCGCGGCTGCAGCAATATTGCCGGTACTTGACGTTTCTGGAAGCTTACATCTGGTGCAATCATAGTTCACCATTCAATTTCCGTGCGTTCAGCCGTTATTCTCACGGAGAACGACTCGCTATAGTTGGAGAACTTATCGTTCATCTTACATAGCATTTAAGCGCGTTGCCTTTTCCTACATTCAGACATTATTCCTTGAAATCCTACGCCCTGATAAAAGTACTTAAGTCCATTTCATACAATGATTATCGAAAGGAAGAAGCGCCTGAAATTGCACTTCGAGGAATTCCGAGAATGATAAATTCGCAATCGCAGTATCGTAAAGTTGAAATAAAAATACGAAACGACAAATTGAAAATTCGCTTCGCCAATGAAACTTCCTCTAGATTTGTTGCAGAAATGTTTCGCTGTGACGACCGTGACACGATTTCCATCCGTCCCCGGTGCATCGCTTCTGCATTTCCCGTATGACAATCCATGTTCGCGTCAATTATTATGCAAGAAAAAAACACAGTCCCGCGCGGAATCCAACCTTCGCGGAATCACGAAGGCGCAGATTTTATTTTCACGAGGCGAACACAGGTTTCGTAAACGTCCCGTGTTTTAGTGACAAGTCGAGGGACTTTCGTTCCCGTACACGCGCCATTGGCTCGCGCTTTTTTCTCCTCGTTTCGTAAATAAAACAAGAAAATCTCCCCAGAGGTATGTAAACCATTTTTCAGGGCAAATGAACCGTGACACGCGGTCGCGGAAGAAAAGCGGAAACGTGCGGTTATTCGTTTGTCTCGAGGATTCGGGAGGCTTCGGGAGAAAAACGCGGAAGCTTCGCAGTGGCCGTGCTCGTCGGTTCGACGCTTCGAACTTTATATTGCTCGAAGATCAGCCATGCAACGCGGCTGCACGCCGAACACGCGGATGTACAAAAGCGGTTTCTCTGCAAAGGAGTCAACTCGAGCATGCTCTATAAATCATTTCAGATTCAGTTGTAGGGCTCATAAAACATCCGAGCAACATTAACTTTGCCAGCGTGTGCCGTACGAGTACGTCATTCCGGCCCACCACTTTCTTAGGATCATCGACTAAAAAGGAACGAACGAGTTACCACCTGAGTCGAGTAATGAGCCGAGTCTTTCTTAAATTACATTTTTTCCATCGTCTCATATTGAGCAACGTCAACTTTATTGCTGACTCCGGTCGAAAACGATGCTTTTGCAAACATCGACGTGTTTTTGCGTGGATTCAGCGAATTGTTCGCTTGGGACTTTTGATTGGCAAACGATTCCCAGCAAACGTCGCAACGCTGTCATTACAAAACCACCGAGGATTCGAAAGTACGAAAGTTGCTTTTCCAATTTTACAACTCGATACATTTTTCATATTCCTCGCTGTTTAAGGGTTTGAAATAAGACACGTCGGAGGTAGTTCAGCGCTAAAGGCTATCGAGGAATAAATCACGAGAGCGCAAAGTATCATTAGTGCCAAAGCGATTATAAAACCACCCCATAAAACGTACCCGATTGCAAAGGTTAAAAAGATTCATCACTGCCCTTTTGCACCTGATATCAAACACGAAACGTATTATCTTCCGAAAATCGAAGAAGGGGAGTTTTAAACGTTTCAATCGACCCGCGAAACTCAAGTATTCGCATTAAGATTGTTCTCCGTGGTTCGACAAGCGTTCCGGTGTAAACGAATTCTTCCCTTTGGACTCGAGCGCATCAGTATTGCCGGAAGGTTGCCGATAAATCTCCGGCTCGGAATCTTATCGATATTTCGATCGCGGCAGATTCCCCGGATCGCGATTGTAATGAGCCATAAATAATTGCGACAACTTCCTTCCCCAGAAGCGCGAGTTCTGGTACCTCCGAAATGAGATTGGCTGCAATTATTCGTCGCGTCCGCGCATTGACAGTTCGACGCACGGTTATGAATCCCGCGAAGAGGATCATTGGCCTTCCAGGCAGCGCCGCGGATAATAACGCGATGAGGAAACGTTACCGCTTTTCAATTTACTGCCTTCTCAGACTTTTCTCTCTTCCGCGTCGACAATTGTTGCTTAAAATTGCTGATTTTCGAACGCACGTAAAATTCAATCAAGGATTTATCTTTCTACGAGCACCGGGGTAGACGTTCATGCATGACCGTAGACATGAGCGTACATGCAACCGCATCAGGCATAAAAGTTTATCCGATAGTCACACATGACTGCGAAAAGAAGTCGCTCGAGAACCATGACCTACAAGGCACAGACGAAAAGAAATTCTCGAAAAAGCCAAGGAACATTCCGCGTGATTGATCTTTGATTGACCTTCGATTGTTGCCATTAATTAAGGACGTTCTTAAGGGCCATAAAAGTCAATTAAGGCTCTACAATTAGAGAATGTACATTCCGAGTTTCATCATTTCAAAATGATTCAACTTTTTTACCTGTAAAAAATTAGGATTCTAATTGATAAAAAGCAAATCGCAAGAACATCTTAAATCTTTAACGATTAATAACGTTGGGGTCGTCGAACCGATACGAATTCCTCGTGGCGTTGATAGGTCGCAGGCGCGAGCGTGTTGGTGCACGCGATTCACATGCACGAGCCCACGCGATGCTCGCGCTTGATACGTATTCGGAACGGAAGAAGGGGCTAGTTTCGCACAGACTGACGGCGCGATGGTCAAGGGCAGGTGCATCCTCGCACGAACGCGGCGGCGCCGGCTTCGTTGCGTTGCCTAACCAATGACATCTCACCTCCAGTCACACGTAACACGATATGACTTTGAATTAATTTTCCAGATTCGCGAGTCCATTAAACACGAGCCCGTAATTGGGTAAATGATAATCCGTTACATTTCCGGCAAAGACCTTGATTCTTCCGCCAAGGTCAAAGAGAATTCAACCGCCCTCGATCGATCCCTTTTTCTTCCACGTTTCCGATAATTTCCAACGCTTTTTAGCGCGAACAATTAATCATTCACGCTCCCGCAAATGATTTTCCAGGCAACTGATCTCATTGTTGCGTCGCAGTTTTTTCTTTTTTTTTACTTGTCGCGAACGCAGATATGGAAAATGGAACGCGAGAGTTTTTATGGAATGCCATTTCCCGCGTGGCGGAGAAAGGATTATGCATGCTTCGAATCCTTTGTCGATAAAAGTTTGAGAGATTTGAAATTCTAGAGCGACCGCGACTCGTACCGGCTGAACTTCCGAGTTAGATAATAAAAGGGATAGGTCGTGAAAGCACTTTCGAGATTAATAAGATGAATGGCGAAGAGTTACGCAATGCGGCGTTATTGTAACATGTAGCCTATGACGGATCACATTAGATTTCGTGAGAAGTACTTTCAAGTGTCTCGAGCAGATTTTTACCGCGGTAATTGAGCTGATGAATACGTAAAACGAAAGATAATTAGGAATTAACGTCCTTATTGTTCGTAATCATACTTTTTCCCTGCGAAAAGCGATAAACTTAAGCGAGATAATTCTCCGGGTTCCAATGAAAGCCCGACTACCAATTAAAAAAGGCTCCGCGAGAGGGATTTTAGTGGCCGTTTCTTTCCCTTCGCCCACGCGAGATCCATTCTGTCATCATTACCGGCACGCAAAACACAGCCGGTGCGGCACAAAGTCCGTCAGATCAATAACGTCGTCGTCCTATCGCGTATCATCGCATCTTCATTTTTCCTGTTCACGAAACGCGAGAAAAGATGCCATAACTTGTCCCCTCGGGCGCGCCCACGCGACGCGCCAACATTCCTGTTCAAACTTTGCACGAAAGCTTTACGTCAGGTGGAATTCATTAACAGGAAGTCTCGTCGGATCAACGTCCTGCGCGTTCTTCAAACACGTTTACTCGCTTTTCCGAAGCATACGGAAAAAATTGCTTTTCCGCCGCTGCGCTATTGACTCGGTTTATGGGAAACGCGGCGGTTTCGAATCGACGCGGCCTTACGTAAATGCTAATGAACCGATTATCGCTTTTTAGCGCCTTTTCCCGAAACCATTTTAAGGCGAACAACGATTTGTCATTCCGAAAGGAACGTTTTACATTAAGACTTCACGAGATTCTTTCAATCGCGGGGACGAAGCCAAGTCTTCAGCGTCCCTATTTTTCTACGACGCGCGATTCATCATTCGTAAATACCGAGGGTGAAAATTCGCTTCGGAACACGCCTCGTTATCAACGCGTTGAATGGCGCAGGTGAGAAATGCCCCGATGATTAAAATACAGAGATACCATTGTTTCCTGCTCGATTTTTTTTTCTTCTTTGTCCATTTCGCCGGTCAATATTAGCATAACTCGTGATGCTTCGCCACCGCTCGGTGCATTTAGGAATATGCAGATGACGTTTCGTTCGGAGGTAAAAAGAACCGCTTTTTCTGTTTCAGGAGCTGAAGACAGTCTCGTGGATCGTGGGGCTGATTTGCGTGACTTTGTTACCTCGAAATGCATTATCCAAAACCGGTGAGTACATCGTTCGCGCTTTTTACGATTCGAAACATGAAACATTAAGTTCTTCCGGGTTATTAAATTCCCTAGTTTAATTAAGCTCTTGTTTGTCGAGTTTTTCTCGGCATTTTTTATGGAAAACGTTGAAGTTGACGAATCTCGCGTTTTTTATAACTTTTTTCAGCCGTAGTTAATTAGAAACGAATTATGAGCGAAGCTTTCGAATTAATTAGCAGACTTTGGTCTCATTATCGACTCTCGCAATATTTCTATTCAACTCTAGTCAACTTTTGTTGTAATACCGGTGAAATTTTTTAACAAGATGAAGTTTTATCAACTTATAAAGGCACTTTGTAGTCGATAATGAGACTAAAGTATGATTAAGAATATTATGAAAAAATGTTATTGTTCTTCCGACAACGTTGGTTCATATTGGAAATACTTAAATTACATTCTTATAATTACGTTCACAGTGAAAGGATTCGTTTCAAAATAGAACCATTCTCAAGAAACATTAATCTCCAAGTATTTTTGGAGTAAATTAGTTCACTCTTACTGAAAGAATGGAATGTTAGACTTAAAATCCGGAGCGCAATTTGATGCGCGCACGCCCACTTTCACTCCGAACAAATTCACGCAATTCCCATCCTTCTCAAAGTGGAATTCCACTCCAGATTCGTGAAATTTCATTCAAAAAAACAGCGAGAACCAGCACTATTTTCGCTGCGCAAAAAAACGAATAAAAACCGAGATAACGAAAAACTAAAACGATAAATTCGAGTCGTTCTTTCGGCAAGCCGGAGACCTGTAAAGTTGTAAAACAAGGCCGCAAAAGGCATTCGGCAAAGTACAGATCCATGTCGTTTGGCGGCAAGTGGCAAGAGAGGCTGATTGTCGCGTATTGTGCGACTAATCAGCGCACCACCCAGAGCCGTTAACAAATCGTTGCGTCAGTCTGTTACCCTCTTTGCGCAATCGCATCATGCATTACAACCCACCGACATTATAATGCATGTATTCAGCGATTCAGGCGTCGCAGGTGAGAAATCTGGCAACGTGTAATCGAGCTGCGAATTCGCCCGTATCACCGTGAACGTGGCACCGTGGGAAACACTTTCCTTTCGCTTTTCATTACGCCCGTTTTTCGCGATTACAAAGTAACCGCGAAATTCCTCGCCATTACGCGGAACTTTGAACTCTGTCGCGTGAAACGATACGCGTATGACCGGCATAAATCCCCGCTCGAACTGAGATAAGAATTTGATACGACGCGAGCTACATTGTTCGGAAATTTTATCTCCGAGCGAGATGTAGATCAGAAATAATTCCGGTTGAAAGGGAGAAACCAATGTCGACCTTCTTGGCTCTTGTTCTCGCGGGGAAATAAAGGTCGGACTCGGCGTAATGAACCGTGTACGATTGACCTTACAAAATCGACAGGAGAATGGGTTGCGCGGTTACAGACGGGAACGATACGTGTGTTCGTCGCCTCCGCCGTGGGTACTTTCTAATGCGCCTTCCAAGACACTTTCTAGCGCCCGGTGTCATTATTCCGCTGTCCGATTATGCGCGCGTATATTCACGAAGTATCGATGATTGCACGAGAACTACTTCTGTCGGCGGTAATTTTCATGTCAAGAGCACTTTGCCACGTCCCTGTATTTTACGTTCTGGCGCTTCGGCCCTTTTTTAAACGCGAAAAACATTCGCGCACCGCGCCGAGTAATTATCCTTTCGAACGCTTAATTAGCGAGCAAGATTTTTTTTCGCGCGGTCACTTTCCCCTACGCTTGTCTCTATTCCAACCAATAATCTCGCCATATCGAATCGGTCAAGTGTATCTGGAATTATAACGTCGGACGTTGCTTAACAATTCAATTATCGTTGTGAAAAAAGTGTTGAAAATAAGAGATATATTTCAGGGTTTCATAGGTAAAAGGTTACAGCGTCGATAACTGCGCCTTTGTGAAATATACCACGTGACATTTGCATTCTCCTCGCGGTTTACCCACTTGGCCCCGCGGCTGCTTTCGCTGTGAGTGCACATTTCTGCCGCTCCAACTTCCTCGTGTCAGGTTAAGATTTCTGCGCGCTTTTATAAACGTCGAACCGGGCGATCCATCTCGAACGACTTTTCCTAATAAATCGCGTCATTAAGGAAACCGAATCGCGGTACGAAATTGCGCAGCGATGAGTTCATTTTTCGTGCCCGAGCGCGATAATTTGCAAGCGCGGAAGATGAACGCGGGAGATAAGAGCCGGGAAAATGTAAATTACAAACGCAATCGACAGTTACGCCGCGATTTATATTAATGTAGTGGGACTTCGGATCGGACGACGGTGAATCCAGATCAACCGGTTTTCTGCGAATGCTCAGCCTACACTTTTCATCATCGGGGCACGCTTTTTTCTTCGATTAGAGGCCTTACGCGCTTCGCAAATCGTAGAGTTTTTCTTTCGGCGAAGCACTGTTTCATTTGTCAACCTTTGAGCTATCGAGAACTTTGATATTGAGCCGATGGTTTTGGTTTAGAATACTATTGTCGCGGTATTCGGAGTAATTACTCGGGAAAGATGGATCATGTTTCAAGGGTTTCAAGGGGAATGTTTCAAAGCAATTACAAATGCTTACAAAATTAGTTCCAAGTCTCGGGAGATGCAAAAATAAGGAAACTCTTGACTGAGGTAACTCGTAAATTGCATGAGCGATTATACAGTTATGATTACAGTGATCAATAACATACGCATCTTGGCACGGTTTCAGAATCTTGAAATAAAATGAAATCCTCTTTCTGTTACGAGCTCATTATGCGACGTCGACGTTACATTACGACGGAGATGCTCGGTATCTCGTAATATAAGAGAAGCTTGGAATTTGTATCGCTAAGTACATCAAGGATGCGGTTTGTGGAAACTCAGCGTTACGCTAATCAGCGGAAATCTCGATGAAAATTTGAAATGTTTACCCGACGCAACGGAAAGAGACGTCCTTAAATTGCATTATCATAATCCAGCATGTTGAAACGGGCAATCGTTTCTTACTCGTATTAAAATTCATGAGGAAATTTGAATTTGTTCGCGAATTTTATGCCGAAATATGGGTTGGGTTTGAAAAAGTTGATTTAGTTGCGTTATACTCGGCTCGTGAAAAATTCATGAATCGCACTCGATTAGATTCAATAAAAACAGCAGATAAAAAGGAGAAGAAAAGGAAAAGTTACGAGCGCGTTTTACAACTTTGAGACCTTTTTTTGCCGCTCTATTACAGACATTCGTCAGACTATTTCATGTACGATCATACATGGAACAGTTTTAATCAGGAGTGGATAAATGTTGACTGTGTTTTTGCGTTTTTATTTTCAGGGTTATGCGAAGTGGCGACCGGCCATTCGAACATTATTCTGGACATTGAGGAAAGCCGCGGAAACTGTGAGTTATTTTTATTTGCAGAGCATACTTTGAACATCTACGCGGCGACAATATTAAATGGAACAAAATTACGTGCTTCCGCGACTAATAATGCTTTGTTTTCTGACACGTTTGAGGCATGCGGGTATAATTATCAACGTACTTGGAGTTTATGAGTTTAATCTTTCATTCTGGTCCGAATTGTAAATCCTCGAATGGAATAATTCATTCGTCAATTCAGCTCGTGCCAGGACGGTTTTATTTTCGAATAACGAGGACTTTGTCTTCTTTAATCGCATTGTTTCCAGCCATCAGCCAAGAGACGACGCCTCCGGAATTGCCAGTCTCCGGAGACCCAAGAAACGAGACCGTTCTGGAACTTATATTTCTCGGGAAGGATCCGCTCTTTTCTCTCGATGGGAAAAAATTGCGGTTGTTGCAGCCGCTGGACAGAGACGTAACAAATTTATCACACATTGTCTTCCAGGTGAGGCTACGTTCGAGCGTGATTTGCAACTTTTTCCGCCCTTTCCAACAAAGAATCGATGCCTTCGAAAAATCATGCCTTTCGACAAAAACGCGGACCGTGAGAAAAGTGTCGAATAATTCCCCGAGTATGCCCGGAGAATCGTAAAAGCGGAAACGGTAAATGCCACGACGATTCGCGCGGATTCTTTACGCGCGAAAAAAACTGCGCGAGAAGCGGCTGTAAATCCGCTCGCTCGCGAGATCGGCATCGAAGGCGCCGTATATCCCTTCGACGTCGACGAGTGTCGGTTTCTCGTCGTGCGCTAAATGAATCTCGCCATCTTCTTGGGTCATCAAGCCGTGCACCCGTAAACGTATCGACTCCTAAACTCCCGATAATTGACGCGCCTTGATTTTTTCAACCTTATTTACGAACCCCGCGAAAAAGCTTCGGCAACAAAGGTCGAAAGACATTCGAAATTCGATAAAATGTTTTACGAGAGTCGGGCGCTTTACGTAGTTTCGCACTTTAAATAAAACTGACATTTATGAAAACGCTGGAATTTATGGAAATATGAGAAAAGAAGAGAAAAAGTAAACCTCGCAAATGTCCGGAATAATGCGCAAATGAGACGTGATGAAAACATGATTACGCGTTTATTTTAATCATTTAACTTACGATCTGGAATTCTCCGGAATTTGACGTGCTATTTATATCTACGGCGCAATAATTTGCGCGTAAACTTTTTATGTCCCGTGAAGTATGTATCAACTTAGCCGAGTACTGAACCGTGAAATTTACGCTTTTCTTTTCAGCTTACCTGCACGGTCAGATCGACGAAAAAGAAGCGAACGATACCTGTAATTGTCCGAGTTTCGGACATCAACGACAACGCGCCGAAATTCGTCAATTCGCCGTACGAAACGACCGTTCCCGAGGTAAGTAATTTCGAGAGTAGAAATGCAGAGAGACGCGGATGTTTTTCTTTGGAACGTATGTTCGCTGTTAGATGCATCGTTACAGTTAGAACAAGCGAGGAATTTCGCGACGTGCAATGTCTGAATGTCCGAGAACCGTTGTCGGAGGCGCGAATGTTTGGCCCCGTATTGCGGAACAGATGGAACGTACAGTAAACGCGAAAGTGCTCGTTATGCCCGCAGCTCACGCCAGTTGGTTCCACGATCTTTAAAAACGTCGTCGCCGAGGACGCCGATGCCGGAGTCAACGGTCTCGTCGAGTATTCGATAGCACCTGGAGACGGCACGGGAATAGGCTACAACGACGGCGTCGGACGGGACAGAATCGCAACCGCCGATGGATACGGTTATTTCAGTATCAACCTGCCGCATCAGGGACAGGTCACGGTTAATCGGACTCTGGACTACGAAAGAACCCAGCGTTATTTAGTCACCATTCTTGCATCCGTAAGTACTTCTCCCCTCTCACATTTCTAGAAGCCTCGGAGAAATAATTTTCCATTCTGTTGCGAAATACGACTTCTTCGGTAATTAAACCATTCGTTTCGATTCATTTTATTCGCGTTTCTTCCGACTCGTATCTTCGCACATAAACTAGACCGTACTGATACCATGAACTTTATTCCCAACATAGACTATCAAATAATGAAATCCCCCGTTGCGAAAGTACCATGCACATAAAAGCACCGTTGGACTTTTGCTAATTCAATTAATCTCGATCGCGGAGAGGAAATGTCAATGTTTTCGAAAAAAGCGAACTCGTAAATGATCAATTATCGAAGGGCGAAAGAAAAGCGTTCACGTGGGTCGCGCCACGCCTCGAACACATAATGCGCTAATTTAATCCGCGACGATGCAAAAATAACGAAAACATCGCTGTGAATTTCGGCCATTTCTACCGAGAAGGATTAAAATTACCGTTCGATGAGATTAACAAAGGGAGAAAGTGTTTTAATGGCTGAACCGGCTTTGAAGCGAAGAAAATCGAAGCAAAAATAGATTCGATTTATGAACTTTGGAGTTATCTCGAGCGGGAATCTCTCGTATCAGCGCTAGAAAAACGATTAGCAATAATTGCTAATTAAGCCCCGATAGATGTGCAACAATCACGAGATTATCTGAATCGTGTAGTCGGGGCGCGCGGCATATGCGTAAAATCTGACGGCTCTCCCGAGCACGATGTCGCAAATCAGGACGGGGCAAGGGGAAGAACATCGAGTTAATACTCGCGGCGATGCAAACGAAGCAACTGGGTTTACCTCCGGATTCCGATAGCTCAGCCGGCTCGGACACGCGAGATAACAGAACGAGGATTTCATATCGTGACAAGTTATGATCTCGTATCTCACTCCATTTACATAAGAGTTCCTTACTCGACGTGCAATTAATTTAAACGTCTTTTCGGTAATTGCGCTCTTCCAATCGCACATTTTTCCACATCGAACCGTTGCCAAAGAATGTCGGATTTCTATATTCCGTTGAATTATTCATGAGGGATCGCGCTTCTGGCTTTTTTTCTTCCAGGATCGGGCTAGAAACGCGTCGGAGAGATTCACTTCTACGGCGACATTGACAGTGAATATTAGAGACGACGACGATCAAGATCCTTCATTTATTTATACGAACTGCATGTTTCATAGCGGAGTATGCATTAATCCGGAATACTCGGCCTCGGTAAGTTTGTAATAAAGCAAGCAGCCTCGGCATTCCCCGGAATAAATTACGCTTTTCTTGATACGCCTGCATGAAAAATTGTACGATCTCTAGGTATCCAGTGGCGTTCTTTCTGGCATTCTCAACATTTCGCCCGAGAAGATTCAGGCCATCGATATGGATAGCATCAACTCGCCGATACGATACTCTTTTCTCAGCGGAAGTCCCACTAATTACAAAGACTTTTTTGAAATCAATCCTAATACTGGCGCTGTCAAACAAATCCGAGCTGTCGACACGACGGTTACCAAAAAGTTCGATATCATCGTCAAGGTGAGACTTCTTTTTTACTTTTTTTCCGAAAATTATTGAACGATGGAAACAACGTTGATTTATTTGGTTCACATTTCCAAGTCCCGGGTTTCCCCCAATTACGTTTCGGCGAAAAATGCCCAGGAGTAACGCGTGTCCTGTATTTAGGCGACGGAGGTATCGGAGGCGGAGCGCTCGGCAACGGCCAAATTAACAATCACGGTCAAACCGGTTGATAGTAACCCTCCTGTGATCACCGCATCTGCGGTCGAGGGCTACGTCGATGAGAACGCACCGATTGGCACGAAAGTCATTGACCAGAAGGAGAATCCCATAACGCTCACAGTCTCGGACGCCGATTTGGTAAGGCCCATAATCGACAGTTTTTTCTTCAACTTTCTTACGGATTCGCTGAAACGATGACGTTTGTTTGAAGGGCCCGAAGGACCCGAAACCGGCCTACACGTTCGAGTTGACGACCAACTTTTTCAAGATCGACTCGTCCGGGACGCTGACGGTGAACGAGGAGAATCTGGATCGCGACCCGCCGAGCCCGAGCCGCTTCCGTTTCCAGGTCGTGGCTCGGGAAAAAACGGGCGTCGCGGCATCCGCTCCATTATCGTTCGTCGTCGTTTTGAACGACGTTAACGACAACGCGCCCATGTTGCCCATGATCACCCCGATTCCCATACAAGCCGGGGAAACAAGGAGACAAGTTATCAAAGTAAGCATGCTTTTGAAGTGACATTTCACTCCAAGAACTTTCGTTTACAAAGTGCTTTGTTTTTGAAAGGTGGAAGCTACGGATAACGACGAGGGCAAAAATGCCGAAATAACGTACAGCATTTACCACGTGTCGAACAACGGGCTCCAAAAGTTCAAGATCGAGCCGAAAACTGGAGTCATCGAAACTATGGGGAAGTTAAACGCCGGAGAACAGTACAGCATCACGGTCCAGGCGACGGATACCGGGAAAAAATATTCCCACACGATCGTGGAAGTCAACGTGATACCCGGGCCCAACACCAGGGGGCCCGTTTTTCAGCAGCCCGTGTACGAGGTCCAAGTCAGCGAGGGGGCGTCCATAAATTCGACAGTTTCGACAATCACGGTACTCTTTATTTCCATTCATTCCTTATTGTTTCCCCAACAAATTGAATCAATAATACCGCGTTTATATTTCGATCTCTGAATTCTTTGGAGCTGCCAATCAATGCTTTTTTCCATCAAAGGCCATAGATCCGGAAAACGATCCAGTGTCTTACTCGATAGCGTCCGGCAATGACTTGCGACAGTTCGCCGTCGGCGACAAATCGGGGATCATCACCGTTATACGGAAGCTGGACAGAGAAGACCTGACGCGGTACCAGTTGGTCAGTATTTCTGGCGTTCCTCGCATAGTTGCACGTTTTTTGGCCCCAGTGACAATTAGCCCGGCACGCGGCAACCTTTTTTCGTCTCGGGCGAAATTCCCCCGCGTGCAACGATCCCGAGATGCCCGAGACGAACCGCGAATTTTCCCCGATTTTTCCGAGGCGACCGTTAAGCTCTTACGTTCCGGAAATATTGAATAAAAATGTACATATCCTCGAAGAATATCGGGTAAAGTGCGCGTGGAGCGCATGAATAATGCAAGCTTCGATTCCGAGCGGAACTCGGAAACTTGGAAGTCGAAAACTGATATTGAACGTGTTCCAAACAGGCTATAAAGGCGGAGGATACGGGCGGATTATCGAGCACGGCGACGGTCAACATAAAGGTGACCGATATAAATGATAAAAACCCCGAGTTTCAAGGATTGCCTTACGAGTTCTCGGTGAAAGAGGGCGAAGCGCGGAAGTTGATAGGACGCGTGCACGCGGACGACGCCGACGAAGGAATCAATGCGCGTGTTACGTACTTCGCTCCCGATGACATCCCCTTCACCGTAGACCCGGAAAACGGGGACATTTTGACCAAGATCGCTCTGGACTACGAGCAAAATCACGTTGGTGTACCTTCTTTTAAACCCAGATTCATATCTCTTAAGGTGGATCGATACTTTAATGCAAGGGCGAATTGAAAAAAATATTTATAATGCAACATAATTAATTACATTTAATATGTGAGTATAATTTATTCAACAATATCTTCTTCTTCATGAAAAAAA
>JABFQM010000745.1:0-29491 GCA_022816865.1 Zelostemma sp. ZL-2020
TATTTTTTGTTTAATAAATATGACTGTAAATACGTGGCGTGTGGAAATTGTCTTCGGTGGGTTTTCTTCTTGTTTTCATCCTGTGTGTTTGGATTACGAAGTAAATTTATTCTAAGTTAATTTAACTATAATAATTTACCCCGAACAGTTTCCTACGTACGCTTATTGCTTGCATGTAAGAGGAGTTAAAATGTCGATATAATGGACTAAACGCTCTGTTTAGATCACGTAAGTTTTTTACAATTTAATCTGTAATTGTTAGGGTACGCTGCTTTACTTGGAATGTAACTGTGTCATTAACTATTGTAGATCTTGAAAAGGACTCAAACTCGGAGCCGTAAGCTCGATGAAATTATAATTAAATATTAAAAACTAGTCTCGGAGCAATCACTGAACAACCTCTAAGATAATAAATAAAATCCATTCATTTGCAAAATTGCTGGCCATGTATGAAATAAATGTTCCTATTCGCTAGAGAACGAATTTTCGAAACAGGAAACGTGAGAATATTTTTGATAGCTCAATTAGAAAACTTGGCAAGTTCCAGATCTTGCTTTAATTGCAGGACAAGCCGTGATATGCTCGTTACTCGAGACTAATCGTCAAAGCCGAAGTAAGTTTGTAGAAACTTTTATTGTACTAAGAAAAGTATCCCACGTCACTTGAGCTTGGTTTATAACTGCAGAAAGGGCCCTCTTAATACAACTTTGTTAAATAACATTTTCTATTGACGCTGACCGAACAGCCCGGGGCTCGCTGCGCTTTTCCGATGCTTTCATCTCACAACATTAAGGACCAACGCGCTGTCACGCTAATGGAAACGAATCACAGCTCGGGGAACGTGAAAAAATCCATTTCCAAAAATGTCGATCTGAGGTTCCGCTCTCTGGAGAAACAATTTTACCTTCATGACTCCAATAAAGCGAAGCTTCCGAGGAGATTTTTAAAATTGAAAAGTAAGCAATGCATGCATGAAAAAGTTTACTCCGTAGCATTGAATAACTGGTTGCGAACAGATGCTTTGTACGGTTTCTCGGCTGCATGTGTGTACGCGCGCGAATGATAAATTCAATATAAATTATTCATTTTCATTGGGCTCGTTTCTCTCCTGGCGGAAGATTGATTGTTGCTGCTTAAACGCGGATTCATGCCCGAAAAGTAATTTCGTAAATTAAATCCGAGCTCCGCGCGAGTTGAAGCAATCTCGACATCTCAAAGAATATCCACGCGGCGTAATCCGAAGAAACGGACCTTCTATAATTTATAAAACGCCGCGCGGCGTGCGTTTCGACGTGGAGCGTTTCCGATAGACCCAGCCGCAATCTCGGGCGCTTTTATAGAATGCATGACGATGCGTTTGCCTCTAATGCGTTGGATATCCAAGCACTATTTTTAAATTCGATTTACATACGTTGCAGACTTTTCGTGCTCTCTCGAATAAAAGTAATGTCGCGCTGAGGCGTGAATTTACTGAAAATATCATCGGAGTAATGGACTTTATTTCGTCGTGTTTCGTACGTATTTTTATCCAATTCGCGGTTTAAATATTCGCTGGAATTTCGCTCTGCTGGGATGATAAATAATGTAGAAATTCATTAATGTTGCATTGCAGGCACGATAACATGTTTACAGCGACAACTTTTCCTGTCCCGAGGAAAGTTGTAGAGCGCGTTGAAAGTTTGTTTATAAAACCTCAGAATCTGATTTATATATTTGGCGTCGGTTGTCGTTTAAGAGCAGTATTTCATCGCTCGGAACATTTGTTTAACGTTCAACACAGTTTATAAATAAGCTGCTACTTCTCCATACCTAAAATACCTGGGGAAAGTCCGAAAAGTGGCGAAAACATTGATTGAGTTGAGGAAGCAAACTCTCCATTACAGGATAATTAACAAGATTTAGCCAAGCGTTAATACTCGCATCATGTAATCAACAGTCCAACCTCTGAAAATTGGTATCAAAAAGCTACAACTTTTTTTAATCGCCACGCTATAATTTCCATATTTATATTCAAGACAAAAAGCACACTTGTTTGGAAAATCGTGTATAATAATATGTGGAACGATGAAATGAATAAAAGTGAAAAAAGGATTTAATTAAAACTCGTTCCAGTAGCTTTGCTCGGTGTGTATGCATGTGGTTTTGCGGGTGAGAGGCTACAGGTCGTTTGAGGGTAAGGAGTTGGATGATGTAGGTTGGTCAAGAGAAAAGAGAAGGTCGGTTATATGTGCTAGACGCTAAATTAGGAAACGCGGTAGGAACGGTGCACTTGGCAATATCGTGGATAAAAGTAGGGCGAGGTTGTCAAGGTTTGTTTTGAGAATCGAAACAAAGTGAAAACTCAACATCTCATTCCTCGTTCAAGTCAACTTGGAGTTCAACAACAATAAAGTTATGTTAATGCCCTACAAAATTAGCGCTTTGAACAACAAATATTGATTCTAGCCGTGAAATGATAACAGTAAATGTACCAACTTTGAAAAGCGTACCAATGCTGTGACAAGTGTTTGTAATTTTAGAAAAAATGAGAGTTCTTTTAGATGTTTTCTTGCAGAAACGCTTGATTGAAGAGCTACAAATTTACAGCATATACTTGTATACAAATCTTTTACGTAAATAATTATAGTTATTTAAAAAATAATAATTTATTTATCGCAGTCACTGGCATAATTATCAGATTGAGTACGCTTAACTATTTCGCTAAGAAACGACCCATAGTTTTTGATTTTGATTTATCTTCTAAATGAATACGCTTATCCAGCATTGGTTGATCATTTCATGGTTTTTATTTCCAAAAATCGAATCTGCTCCTACTAAGCGTTCCGTCATTGGTACATTTACCTTACAGGTTTATCGAAATGGCTCAAAAATATAAAAAAAGCTGTAACTTTATTCGGGAGAACTTTATTGCAAAATCTGCATCTTTATTGTAATTTGTCACCATGTCAATCTTATCAGAAACTCACACCGAGAATTTCTCGCATCGTCTGTCCCTTTGTCGTCTGCCGAGAAAGTGTCTAAGAGGATTCATGACAAGACGAGCCGCTAAGCGCATACACGATGCTCGCGAATATTCCAAATACCACGACGAAGGCCGTGAGGGTAAACACCGCTTCGTCATATTCTGTGCAAAGTTACAAAGCAATTTTAATCACCCTCCCTAAGTGTAATTCGAGAATTTACATCTCAAATTTTTCGAAATTCGATTACGGCCCGCATACTTCGCGACGCTGCATGAAAATTCATAGCGTCTTTGACAATCTCGGAACTCTTGTATCAAAGCTGTTTCGTCTTCCATTTGCAAAAGAACTTTGAAAAACAATGCCTCGGTCTTCCCGTAGACCAAGTTACAGCCAATTCAGAATCTACTTTCATACCGTCAATTTGTTATTCCGAATGATTTGAGATTCCGTCCGTTCTTACTTTTTTTTCGTTCGTCTTCGTTGGGCAAGGTCTCCCACTTTTTCGATTGCCGCATTTCACGAAGTTTCCGCCTTTTCTGGCGAGGATCTGCGCAAAATCCACGAATGTATCCAGAGGCAGAAAGGAAAAAACTCACTCGCTCGTCACGATTTACCTTCGTTATTGGCCATGTCTCGGAGCGCTCCGGGTACGCTTCAATGCCAGGAAAGAAGTTTTGGCCGAACTAACTCGCTGATTGAATTCAAGGCGTTAATTTTGTTTTACTTTGTCATCCTATCACGATCGAAAAGTCTAGACTGCAATAACTTTTGAATAAATCTCAGCAGTATACATATCTTCGAATACGCAACGCGTTTGTTAGCTAAAGTAACTCATTTCATCGAGAAACCGTTGCAGAATCAGCGGTCAAAGATTGATTTTCGGAACCAGCAGTATCGACAAGCTCAGTGTTCGATGTCGTTTTCGTCGACGTTACTTTTGCATATTCATTGGAATTAACGTCTTTGGCTGCGGCTCGTCGCTTCTCTGAGATTGCAAGAAAATTAGAGATAGCATTTCTTCTCAATTTTTCGAAAAAAAAAAGAGTATTTCGATAATTTGAACCTTTTGCAGCTCGAGCTTTCGCTCGTCGTTTCGCATCTCTTCGACAATTGTCCTCTTTCGTACATTCTATCGTGGGTAATCTCAATTTCTCCTGCATTGATAAAAGATTTATAATTCAAGTTGTGAATTGATGAAATTGTACGAAATTGAATGTTCATGCGCTCCCGTATAAACTAGTCGATCAACTATTTTCTCTGTAGATTTAAAAGGACGCCAGTGAAACTTATGATCCTTACCCCGGGGCAATTTTATGAGTTGGGGAGAAAATCGAAAAATTTATATTAAACCTAATTGAATTCGGTTCTCCGACGTCTATCGTAACAAAAATGAAAATATGGATCCGCGCGAAATGTCTTACGTTGAAAGACGACCGTAGACAGATAAAAAATGCAATATCCTTCCCCTAGGTTTGTTAATTTATAGGGAAATTGAAGCTCGGGGTAAACGTTACGAGCATGAGATCATCGATGTACTCCGAATAACGCTATTTCTAGCAGTTCTTGAGCACGTGAGTGTTTCAAAGTAACAAGCAGTCCCTGAGCAAATGTAAAGCCACGCCCGTACATACCCCAGTTCACACACTCGCGGAGTGCTGTGTGTACTCTCTAATAATCAGTATTATACCACGTAGACACATTCGATTTGTACACGAGATACTCCGGATAATGCTAACTGGGTATAGCGCCAGTAACTTTAAATGGGGTTGTATCGATTGCAAGATCATTTAATGCAAACGTTGCTCTGCCAAGAAAATCTTTCTTCCAAATAACCAAAGAAGAAGTAAATGTTTTGTTCGATTATTAGAATGATAATAAATTTTTAAAAAAACGGTGATCTGAAACGGCGAATAATTTGCGTCATTACAGCATCGAGGAATAACGTTCGAACAATGAAAATTGACACTTTTTCCTCCGTGTAAGGAAATAAAAAGTCATCGTCATTTCGTTCGTGATTATAGTTGATAAAAGAGAAATTCTTTTAACGAGAAAGGACGGAGGAAAAATTACACGCCAGGTGAAATATAAATTAAACGCACGCCCTCGATCAGATAATTAATGAAGAGATGAAAATCTAGCTTGGCAAAAATCCACGGCAAAATGGCGAAGCGTCAGCCGTTGCCAGTGTAGCGCGATCATAAATCATGCTTCTGCTTCCAACATTTTCAGCGTTTTTGGCTTTCATCGCGTGAACTTCTAAATGCATTTTCTAAACTTTTACTTGTAACTTGTCACGGCGAAAAATTGATAAACCATTCGAAACATTGAATGCATTTTAAAAGTTGAAATTGAATTAATCAACATCATATTTTGACGCGTGTTTGGTAAAAAGTCGGGAATTTCGTGGCTTGTTCTTGCCTTTTTTCCGTTTTTCGCGGTTTTGTAGAATTTTTCATCAAATGATAGGGGCAATAGGGTTGGATCTTCGATGGTCGCGAGGCAGCATTCGGGTCCACAATCTGAATCAAACGGAGTTCCGATACTTCTCTTCACAGATGTTATTCTTGGATTGTTTGTATTAGACATTTACGAGGCTGCAAGTATCAAAATATTCTTTATTTCGAAATAAAAGTTCTTTAAAAGGAAAGGAAATGTTTAACGAAAAGAAAATTCCATTTAGTCGAGAATGAGTTGTGTTTTTTTTATCTTGAGCAACCTTGAGAATTTACGATAAAAAAGTTAAAGCCTTTACTTTTTCGAAAATATTACAACAGGAAAACTGGCACTTCGCAACTTAAAGAAAAAGTAACTTTCGAGTTTGACACAGAACATTACATGTAACAATTTTATTTGCACTTTTACTGCCGACATGAAAATTTAATTTTGATTAAAACTGAAACTCGTCGGAAACTTACTTCGAATTTTACTGCTTATTAAGTTCTACGTTCAAATTTTATTCCACTTTGAGTAAATTTAATCAACGCTTGGAAGCATTTCTATTTCACTTGACAATTTTTGACATATTCGAATTTTCTACCGGGTTAGAAACGCCGGGGAATGAATTGAAGATCGCCGTGGCAAGTTACACGACACCAAAGATAAAATAAATTGACGGCTGAAAATATAAAACTTATTTACTGAAAAACTGTTTTTATTCGTTCAAAAAACATGTCAGTAACAAACTTTTACTATTTTTACAAAAGCCTGCGCAAAAATGTTTGTCCAAATGACATTTCATAATTAAAAAATAGCCAACAAAAGCTTTAAGCTCTCGCCAAAAACAAGGTAGCAAATAAACCTGACCCTCGTCAAGAGAACTGAGCTGAGCAAAACGTTTAATAAGTTTTCGTTGTAATTGACAACGAGGATACCAGTATCTGTGCTTCGGTATTTCTCCAAACACGAATCGTGCACGTGTGCGTTAATGGCCCGCAGTTTTTCTAACGCGACAAGTTATAAAAGTGCCAAGCGGCTGAAACTCGCTTTTAAATTCAACGGCGACCAATGGGAGAATCGCCTTT
This sequence comes from Zelostemma sp. ZL-2020, assembly GCA_022816865.1. Taxonomy (NCBI): domain Eukaryota; kingdom Metazoa; phylum Arthropoda; class Insecta; order Hymenoptera; family Platygastridae; genus Zelostemma; species Zelostemma sp. ZL-2020. The sequence continues at coordinate 6,485 of JABFQM010000745.1, forward strand.
TACAGCCGATTACAATAAGAAGCGGAGGAAAAACGCAAATGAGTTACATCCTTAATTACGCGCGACATTAATCGCCGCCTAATGCGCGTGCTCTGAAAATCAGGTTAAAACTTGCGGTGACACTAATTGTACTGGATTTTAGTACCCGTACATTTCCCCGTGCACACGGGGAAAACGTGTTAACGTACGGGGGTACGTTAATTCCACGCATTAAAGTGTCCGTACGTAGACAATATCTTGGTGACCATTTTAAAGCGACCGTAGCGCGAAGGCGGTCACGCCGAAGGAAAATAATTGTTGTGCGAATTCATTTGGATTCAGTCGGTGAAATAGCCATTACACGTTTACGTGTCGAATTTTACGTGGAACACGGGAAATCGCTGCTTTTGTGTAATTCTCTTCTAAGTACCGGAAAACGAAGAAAAGAAGAATGAAAATGGGTGAAATTTAATATTGGAACGAGGATGTTGAACAGAAATTTTGGTTTTCAACATTTTTACTGTTTTTCCAGCGAATAATGTGCCATTTTCGTGATTTATTTCGTGTTATTTACAACATTTATTACAAATTTTATTCATATTCCAATTAAAAATTGTTAAACCAGTCCAAAGAATTTATATAAAAAAAGGTACATCATTGTAAACTTTTTTTGTTTTAGAAACGCGAGATCGTCGAGCTTTTGTTTACCATCGGGAATGCGACACGAGAGCAGAGATTTCTGTATTTGCACGCGCCGCTTAATTTCGGAAACTTTCTAGCGTATCAACCCCGATCACGCGACAACTAATTCAGCAAATGCTGCAAAAAAAGAAAAAATCTTGCGCGAAGAATAATGATGCTGCGCCAGCGTGAATGTCGCAGTACGGTGAATGCACTGCGGTTCCCATATTTTATTCAAAGCCTGGTCCATACGGAATGTATAATCCTTGCGATATACCAAGGAACGTTCTCGAATTTACAAATTCTTTGTATGTCTCTACGAATGACGAAAGCTTTGTCTCAAAATTCAGAAACCTTCGCGTCGACGATTTTTCCGACCTCGAGCGCGAGAGTCATAAAATTTTTATGACAAGACCCTCGATACTTTCTTGTGGAATAAAAATTGTTATCCCTCGTGCCGTGCGCTATCTCCGATAATTAAAAGTTCACGATTGTAATTACACAGGTTAAAGTTTTCGAGCCGAAACAATCTCGTACAAAGTTCCAACGAAAAGGAGTACAGATCGAAAGCACAGATGTGACTCTGTCATTTTTATTTCAATTTTAATCACGGCAACTTCTACAATATGAATACAATTTGGGAAGTTGAAAATTTTAAATATTTACTCAACGCGATATCAGGGAAAATTGGTACGAAACAAAGTGCTCTTTGGCGTTGTTTGATCCTGTGCATTTCGCCTCTAACGAAATTTTATCGGTGCGTAAAGTTTACGTTGGCAAATTTGAAATTTATCCATGTCCATAAACGTTTGTACACATGTTTACTTGGGTCAGCGAACTGTTGAAGTTTGAGAGAGCAAAAGGTTCCCGTTATAGCCACAGTTTAACTCTCTCTTGTTCGGCTATAATTTCATAAAATCAACGCGCGCTGCAAAGAAGACCAAAGAACCCCCGGGAAGCTTAGCTTCCCTGTTCGGTCTACCTTTTGCTCTTGTACCTTCGTGGACTACTGCCATCCAATTATCTTAAGTAATCTCACAGGGGCTGTACTCCCAGCGAGTAATTTACAGTAATATCTCGTTCGTCCGTACGTGTCTGATGCTCGGCCAGCAATATTGTAGATAACAGCTACACGCGATCTCGATGTTAAGCAAACGAAGATTCCGATCGATTTATGATGGTGCCTTATCCGCGTAACGCTCGAAGATTATTTGCCTCGTTCAATATTTAACGAATGTTCCATCGCGGAATATCACGAAGCACGGTACAATCCGCCGAAAATCGAATTCAGAACTTGTTTTTAACTAACTGTAAGGTAAATGTACGGAGCATCGTCACTGCCGTTGTATCGTCAATTTCCGTTCAGAATTAATGCACTGAATTGTTTTCTTTCTATTTCTCTGGACTGATTTGTTCGCATGCAAATAATATATCAAATGTGCGAAAGATTATAATAGTCCTTCATTTTGTAAAAGAATTATTCAAGATTTCGTAGCTCCGGAATGGGTGACGATAACCGGGCTTAACATGACGATGCTCCGTACATTTACCTTATCGATATTTTTGGTACGTTGCACCGGCCAGTTATGAATATGATGCGTCACGGTTGAGAGCTGGAGGATGAAAAGTTTTCGAATTTTGTCGTGCCTTCTGTTCGATCTTGTAGATAAGCGTGACTTCGTAGCTCGTGAAACTCTAGGACGGGAATATTGAATAACGCTACGACGAACACCGAAGCAATTTTTAACTAGAAAATTATGGAAATGCATTCTACCGGATGATTGAACTATATTAAAGGACGTTTTTATTATGGGAAAATAAAAAGTGTCCTTTCATTGACAAAAAATAAAACTTGAAGTACCGGAGTTTTATTAATAATTGTTAAGAATTTGTATTGGAAAGACGAGAACTGAAAAATTATTAAGCTTCATCTCGAAACCAAATTTTTCTTGACCCTGAATCATAATCACAAAAGAAAGTTTCGTTAATCCTCTCATTCTAGCGAACTTTTGCAACGGCCTCGTTAAAACTGCCAATTGCCCTTGAATTCTAGCTCAAAGTTTTCGGCATGCCAAAACGAACGTAAAAGACTCCAACTAATCTCAACTATGTTCGTGAAACGTTGACGAGTTGATCAATCTTTTCAAAGACAACGCTGATCGATCAATTTATGAACTCGGACAGACGCGACAATTTTCAGTGTCATACCAAATTGAGTTTCGAGATAAATGTACCAATGAGGGAACGTTTAGTAGGAGCAGATTACATTTTCGAAAATGAAAACCATGAAATGATCATTTACTCAATTTGGAAGATAAATCAATGTTGTTCGAAACGAACTATGAAATAACCCAAATAAATTATTCCAAAAAGCGATTATCATTCACTTAAAAAATCTATGAATTTGCAGCTTTTCAATGAAGCGTTTCTGCAAGAGAACATCTAAAAGAAACCTCATTGTTTCTAAAATTACAAACACTTGTTCCGGCATTGGTAAGCGTTTCGGAATGTGTAAATTTACTTTCAACTTTAGCAACATTTCGCAGCCTCAATGTTGTCATGGTCATGATGACCGAACTGGTCATTTGTTAACCGAGGGATCGAATTGAATCGGGCAAGTAGCAACCGTAATGCAACAAAACCGGCAACGCTAATTCCAACAAGCGACCAAAAATTGATCAGCCATGCAGCAATTTCAACGCGATGAATTCTGGATTGCTACGAGGTCTTAATGGCATTACGCGGTGCTCGTTACATATGTCCGTTAAATTATAGGTTCCCAGCATTTATACGCTTTCATGAAGTTGATGATGGACAATCTAAACAGATTAGCGCGCCTTGTCAAAGTTGCTGCTAAAGATAACAAATGGAACGCGTTGCGAATAGTGCATATCTACCTCTCGCATCTCTAATGTATCGGCAATGATCTTAACATTCCCATCAGCTCTCTCATCGCCCTCCTTAATCCTTCCTATAATTGCGAAATGGAATTCGTTGATTAAACGCACACTTCTACGCACGAAGCGGCGGGGAGTGCGGGGGGAAAAGTGGACGTGATTAATTGCGTTGAAGCTCTCATTAATTATTAATTCACGGCAAAGTTTCATTTACTTTGACTGTTTTCCCCTTATTTACCGTTGGCAGGGAACACTACTCACTATAAGCGCGTTTCTCTCTCTCAATTAAGCCTGCTTAATGGGAGTTAGTCATTTCTTTGCAGCTTAGCTTCAGACAATGGAAACGATTTTTTCCATCCTTCGTATGAGAACGAAAAATAGCGATGTAAATGATGTAAATTCAGGTCATTGGCCGAACAGAAACAATCTCGATTTTATTTTGAAACAACAAACAAATTCCCTGATTTTTCCAAGTTTTAAGACCACAATGTTGAAGGGGTTTGAAACCCAACGCCATGTGAAATTTTTGATTCGTTAGTGAAGTTTTGATACTTGATGAAGTTCAAATCAATTACAGAAGAAAATTTTGGAATGTTCCAAAGTAATAGTTTGGAAACAAGATCCATGTCATGTTCTTTATTTCTCGTTACAACTCGTGGAGTGACAAGGACACGTAGAAGAGTTGTTTCGAAGTCGAGTGTATCATATTTCTCGTGAAGTATTGATCATGTCGCTCGAGCTTAAATTTTGGATGTTGACGAAGCAGTAATTCATCGACCAACTCGAGCCGGGTGTCTTTCGAAAAGCCAAAAGTTTTTCGCGACGAGATGAGAAATGTTACATGAGACGCGATGAGTGTATGAGAAGGAACGATCGAACTGGAACATGCGGCGCGGCCGCAGAGAAATAAAACGAGCTGCCAGCTATACCGCAGAAATGAAGTGCTTATTCTCTGGTCAGAGTTAATTGAAAATGAAATTATTTATCTTCCTATTACTCGGACACCATTATCCGGGCGCAAAAAGATTTTCATGTATACGTTGAACCGTAAAGTTCTGCGTTTGACACCGAATGTTAAACAGTAGAAGAACAAAATCATTATGGAGATGTCTCGTTCGCTGCGCGATTGAGCGAACCGATGGCAACAAATATTTTGTCAGTAAATTGCAACGTCATGCCATGGAAAATGATTAAATCCTGAACATGTTCTGACCCATGCGGAAATGAAAAAGCGAAGTCATAGCTCCACGAATCCTTTGAAGGGTAAAAATATGGCCAAATTCAAAGACGAACAAAACTAGAGTTGTATCGTATCTCGTCACAAAAAGCCCTCGCATTTTCCACGTTTCGTGAATGCGTACTTTTGCAGTATTGCAGTGTTTCATAGTTACAAATTCCGAGTTATAAGTATAAATGAAATCGAGCACGATTATAGTTCTGTTGGAAGAGAATGACATTATTTAATTCGTTCATTTTCCAGTTTATGAAATTAAAACGCATTCTGCTTCCGTGAGTATGTCGACAATATTACATTGCGGCATTATCCGTGTAATTTTACAGTTGTCAAGGATGTCCAATTAGCGTTGGCTTAATTAACAAAGTTGCTATAAAAGGATTCGTATAATTTTCTATACAAAGACCGACGAACTCTTCTGATTAAAAGCTTCAAAAGCGACATATCCTGTAAATGTTCGTCAGAGTTTTCTCCGGGGATTGTTCGATTTAAATATTCATTGAAGTTGATTACAAGAATGTTGTAAGAGGATTTCGCAAAGTTTACTTTCGGATCAAAGTTTCTAATTAAAATATGAAACGTGAAGTATGGACATCATAAAAACCATCGCGCCGGAAATGTTATCGATTGTAATGAATTGTCGAAAATCTGTCTGTCGCAAGGACACTCGCAGGAATCGGCTCTTTTGATCTTCCAAACAAAGCAAGGTAATATGTTCGTCTCTGTGCGAAGCGTCTGATCGATTATCACTGGGCTTTGGGAGCGCACCATCGCGTTCCATTTTCACGTTGCGTGGAGAAGATAAATGTCGGTCGACGTCCCTTTTCCAGGCGATTTTAAGGCTTATTGATAAATGGACCCAAAGTTTACGACACTTTGCCTTTTTTATGTAAAATGGATCGTTTATGCTATATTTCTGAAAAGTTTTCAATACAACGGCTCAACTTCTCATTTTTCTCAAAGAAAATGTATACTCCATTTCCCGTGAAATATTTCCGTCTCGATAAGAATTCGAGCGTCTGGAATTATCGATATTGCTAAAGTATAAATGTCAGTGATAAAATCTTTGCGCCGGTATGAAAGCTCGAGTGTAACCGGCATCGTCCAACAGCGCTGTCGCGGAAAAACACGGCGGAGATGATTGGAAAAGCATAACCACTCACCCTGAAACTCCTTCCGGGCTGCGCTGACAGAAGTAACGATATTGGCCACGTGACCGAGTACTGTTGCGAACAGAAGCAGACCAAAGAGCAGCTGAGCTATCACAAACAAGTACTCGCCTTTGCTTCTTGGCCTAGAAAACGGATGTATTCTTGTAACAAATGATTACACGGTGGAAACCAATGCATCGAAGGCGAACAAATCGGAAAATAGATTGACGGAAAGTTACCTGGGCAAGTCTCCGATGGTAGTAAGAGCCAACGTGCACCAGTAGTAACTCTGCAGGTACTGCTTGACGACATCCACCGTTTCCGAGTCGCTGAATACCCAATCCTTGCTCCCGAAACCGTTGTTCTTATAAATTATGTGATAGAGGCACCCGTTCCAGTGGAAGATCACTAGTAAGTAATGTATCAAGGAAGTGGAACGGAACAAATTTGGATAGTTCGTGTGACGCTCGGTCCTGTCCATGAACGCCCAGAACCTAAATCAATACAAGACATACAAGTTTCATCAACAATTGCTGCATTTTTTGAACCAATTGGAAGTATGTTTTTTACGGTGTGGAGTTATCGTTGATACCCGTAATTTTGATATTGTAAGGTCGGAAAACTGAGCCTTTCCTGGTCTGATTTGAGATCTTATTTGATCTCAGGTGATGTAACGATGATGAATTAGATCTTATAAGTTTTGTTCAGGTATAATCAGATTGAAACATCCAAAGTTATAGTTTTTTCACTTATAAGATTCAAGTTAAGGTCAGATTGGATGCTTGGTTGGATTTAACGAGATTGGATTTGCTGAGGTGATATAACGATGATGAATTAGATCTTATAAGTTTTGTTCAGGTCTAATCAGGTTTAAACATCCAAAGTTATAGTTTTTTCACTTATAAGATTCAAGTTAAGGTCAGATTGGATGAAATCTTTTCAAGTCTAAAATCAGGTCAAACGTGACTAGCGATGGATCTTTGTTCAAGATTTATTAATCTAATCAGACAAATAATCCGACATCTTATCAGATTTAATAATCATTAGTATTCAAATTTATAGTTCAACCGGATCAAATCACATTAAATCCTACCTATTTTTCGAGGATAAATTTTTGTTTGCGATGTTCGCAGTGACAGTTTGCTCTGCAGAGTTCTACGATTCGATAATTAATATTCATTAGCGATCAGAATCGCTTCAATTTGCATATGTTATACATTCAATCTATTTCGAGCGTTATCGTTTTACGTAAAAAGGAAGTTGAAGAAAACGAATTTGTTCAAAGAGAGAAAGATGTTTCACAGAGAAATATTAATGCGAGAAAACGTAGCGCTGCTTCGGAGTCTCAAGATTTCGAAAATGGGACTCGCAGCGTGCACGTTTACGGAAACTCAGCTCGCAACGTCGTTACGTCGCGACTCCATACAAGTTTATTCGAAAACCATATTTGTGAAGACGATACTTTGGTCTCTCCGTGAACTCTCGGCGCGAAAATTTTGATTCGAGGCGTTCTATTTCATCAAGTGCGAGCAGATTGAAAAAGTTGTGATGTGTACCGAAACTTGCATTGTAAAACCCAAGGGAAATCCATCGACTTGATGTCATGATTCTATTTTAAATGTGAATGCTACTACATCGTTTTCAGCGGATCCATTGTTGTTTCTTGTCACGGTATTTTCCCGGAAAATTGATTTTACTTTAAAAATCGGAGAATCAATCAAAAAACTGTTCGAACGGCCAAAGGCTTGATGCTGTTATCGAGGTACGAACCTCGTTAAAACTGGGTTCGAAATTCGCCATGAATCATCGCAGTCGCAATCTTCATCTTTCCGTTTTGCTGGTTTGTGCGCCGGAATACATTATTAATGAGAAGAAGAAAATCTGCTTACGCCTACGTGTTCGACTTATTAAGATTTTAGAAATTGATGCATTAGTAATTGTAATATCGAATTCGAACCAAAGTAGAGACTGAATTAATAAGCGGCCACGTAAAGTCTGCGCGAAAGGAAAATGTTTAATTAATTCTTTTTTCGAGTTACGAGAAGTTTCCTCGATCGTTTCGCGCTTCATTTTCTCTGAATTTTCTCGATTCTGTGCGAAGGGGATAAAATTTAAACGTTGTAGCTGAAAAGACCTTACCGATATATTTTTACGAGTCTAAAACTTCGGAGTATACTGTTGAATCCTATAGATAAATATAAAAAGTCGAGAGGCAGCAGGCACAGGCAGTCTATGTAGAACGTGGTGCTGTTCATGTAATGTGTCCTCAACTTCGTCGCGTCTGTTTGCAAAACGCCGTCCTCGAGGTAGCCCGTCCGAAAGTGAAAAACTATGTCAATCAAGTACAGGAAGTCCGACAGATAATCCAGACAAAACCAAACCAAGAGGGTTTCTCCTGAAAAATATAATACACAAGACTTTTCTTGACGCAGAAAGCTGGAGTCTAAAAATAATTTTTTGAGAAGGTTTCAAGCATTTTATCGACCTGTTTAGATGTAGCTTTAATCTCGCTGGGTAAACACATGTAAAAAGAACCAACTTTCATTTAAAAATGCGTTTACTATTCTTGATGTGCCTGGAGAGTTCAATCGATACAAACATGTGAATCTCTTTCAACTTCATACGAGATCGATTTGTATATTAACGTAATTATTGCCACAATGGCTCTCGACTGAAGCGCCTTTATCAGGAATCGCCGTATTGCCTCTCTCGATTATTTGAAATCTGAACGAACCCGAATTTACCCCCCGGCTTTTTGTTCATTTAGCGACTAATGATGTTTCTACAAAGCAGTCGTACAACTCGATATCATGAGACTATTAACAATAAGTATCAACTCTTTAATTCGTAACTTTAATTTTTAATTTATTCCGCGGACGATGAAAGTAAAAGGTTCGGTCAACATTTGATTCGCGATAAACTTAATTGAAAACGTGCTTGGATAAAAAACAAGACACAATAAACATCTCAAGACTTCCAATTTAAGTTCCATCCGAAAATTTACTCGGTTCACGAAATTACTCCGAAATTATGATGTTTACGAACATCGGGGAGTGCCAAACCTGTAACACGCTTCGTCCTAATATTTGACGTTCTTGTCGCACTTAGCGATCTTAACAATTTATGTCAGAGTCGTTCAACTCGGGCTTCTCCCTCGATTACTCGCGATACTCCAATTGTATACGTCGCGTCCTATACATTTCTGACTCGCGCTCGCTTTATTTCAAGTGTGTTAGCTCGACTCCCTTGAGACAGGTTACTGCGTCTTGATACGTACCGTATTGGACGCGGAGCTATTGAACGCGCCGCTGCCATTCGACGCGGAGCTATTGAAAGCTCGAGAAATTGAATATTTTCCCCCGACGAGCCGAATTTCATACAGAAGTTTCCTGATTGAAAGTTTACGCCGTTCAAGGTTTCGTTTTCGGAGCTTGACGAAACGTTAGAACCCTACATATAATTACCGTAATTCGAGGCACTGCAGAACCGGAACCAATACGAATTCTTTCGGTTCTGACTTTTTTCCGGTTTTACAATAATTTTAACAAGTTTATCACAAGATTTCGAATTTTATTACTGAGTTGTTTACGTTTCCAGACGCTTTAGATAAACGGGAGTTTGCTGTGATTAAAACTATACAGAAATTTGGAGCTAATCGACAAAAATAGTACAAAATTGACTAGAATGATACTTAAAAAACGGAATTTTGTTGCAACGCAACGCGACGCGAGACTTGGGTTGGGTATTATAAACGGTCACAGATAGAAACATTTTTTAGAATCATTGCTCCATAAAGCGTAGTTATAAACGGTTTCCTGCAATTAATTTCGGAGTATTGAATTTCGAGTGGAATCAATTGAAAAGTTTCAGTAGAATCCTGATGTTTATGAACTCATTTAAGATGCAAGTTTACGCAGAATTTACAGTTCGAGTTCCCAATTGATTACAATTGTACGAGTTCGTGGAACGATTTTATGGAAAGTTTGAAATCGATTGCAATACAGCGGAAGCATTTCAACGTTTACTGCAAAATGCCTGACGGATCGAGTAACATTTAAAACTTTAATTAAAAATCGTTGACCCACGTGGTCTTTTCTGCATGGCGAGTAAAAATGATAAGCGTCGAAATTAGTCCCACTTGTCTTTGCAGGTCCCGAGATTCCCGGTAAGAGTGCATTTTCCGCATTGTATTTTTACAAGAAAACTGCGGAACGACACGACCGCGAGCGGACCAAACGACGTACGTGACTGAAATACTTAATGGACTCACCGTTGATCTCTTGGAAGGCAAACCTATAGATGATGACCCAGAAATTGTAAAGAAAGGCAAGAGAGACTACCATTGACCAATAGTAGCAGAGACGTCCCGCAGGATCGAAGACGAAGGACCAGTTTGGCGCTCCCGTCCGGAAACCATCCGACCCAGGCTGACCGGGATACCCTCTACTTCCTCGTTGCTGTTGCTGTTGTTGAGCCGTGTATCTTCTGTAAACGACATCATCAACGAATGCACTCGACGTACCATAGTCGTTACTGGTATTTTACGGGTCTTAATTGCCAAAAAAAGCTCCACTGGATCATAAAACTATCCTCGTAACTGCTCTTTTGGTTTTGTTCAACAGTTGTTGTTATTTATTTTCCGTTTTTTACTCACCGTAAGGTCAATGTACCAATGACGGAACGCTTAGAAGGAACGGATTACATTTTTGGAAAGAAACAACCATGAAATGATCAACAAATGCTAGATAGGTGTATTTGTTTGAAAGATAAATTCAGCAAAATAACGGAAGTTCCAGAGTCGGAACGGGACAAATTCGTTTGTCCTAGTGTCGAAACCAGAAAAACGGAAAACTTGAAATAGAATAAAGTCGATGTATTATTTTTACTTGGCGAAAACCGCTGTTTTCGGAATGTATGATCGATTTGTAGCTGGTCCATCTACGTCATTTTGTGAATATTCTTTTTTTTCTGTAGACCCCGGCATCTTAAATTAATAATTTTCGCAATTTGGAACATGACTATTTTTAATGAAACATAATATTTTCAATAACAAGTTCTACTTTACATGATTCAATGAATCTGAAACGACTCATTTAATTAAACTTTTATAATAGTTTTAAATACAGCAACTTATTTCTCGTTCAATAACATTTTATGATGATGGATTTATGTAATCAATTTGTGAAAATAACTCGTCCATACCCCTTAAGAGTTATGAGTCGTTTCTCAGCGAAATGGCCAAGCGTACTAATTCTGATAATCAAGCCAGCGACTGAGATAAATAAATTTTTTTTTCCAAATCCATCATCATTTACTTACATAATTTACATACAAGTATGAACTATGAATTTGCAGCTTTTTAATGAAGTGTTTCTGCAAGAGAAGATCTAAAAGAACCCTCATTGTTTCTAAAATTACAAACACTTATACGCGGTCCGAAATGGGTATATTCACCTTCCCATTGAAAACTCGGATTCCGTCGAAAGCCTCAAGACCTTGAAGCTTTTCGAAATCCCATTTCATAGAAATATGAAATATTTATTGTAACTGACGTAAGAAACTCACGTTTCCGTGCTGTTGCAACTGTTGAGATGATTTATGGAGGCGGGCATGTGTATGTGAGAAGCGTCCTTGGAGGAGGCAAGCGCAACTGCATTCGGCAGCTTAAATTTGCCCCTGAGGTGATCCTTTCGTCGTGTCTTGCGACTCAGATCAAGTTCGCTAGCTCCCCTGTTCACGTAAGCTCCGTGAAGAGAGTCGCGGGACGAGCTGAAGTACCGCTGCGAGACAAAGTACATCTGCACCGACGCAAGTCTACGGGTTTAACGAGACGCGCCTGCTGTTTCCGATTGGCCGGCACTTTGTTTCGCGTGTCCTCGCGTCTTTTCATTCTCCGCTTTATCGAGTAGATGACGCGCAACGAGAAACTCGCTTATTTCTTTCTCTCACATGACACAAAGAAACAAGCCGAAACTTGGGAGCCAATTTTACCAGCAAGCGCGTCTCGAGAGCCATTTTCTCAAGCGCCTCGGATTTTACTTCTTAGTCTACGGTTAATTCTAGTTACGCCTACCTCATGCAAATACGCGATGTATTATACAGCAGGGACTTTGAGAAAGAGACTCTGAAACTTTGTAAAACCTTTCTCGCGATTTTGTGGCCTCGGAGTCAAATAAAAACAAAAGTTGGATCCCCAAACTCGAACAAGGGAATAAGGTGAAGTGCACGGGAAAACTCGATTCAGCAATTTTCGAAAGCCGTCAACAAATGCTTTTTCCAGCTTATGAAGTCATCTTTGGCTTGTTCAACTTTATTTGGGAATCCAAGTGGAAACAAATCGAAGTTTTCCATGCGGAACTTAAGGGATGAGGAGCCAGGGATTCGAGAATGCGTTTTTTTGCCGTTGGGTTTGAAGATGAGAGGAAATCGCGATTTTGAAAACGAACCTGCTGATGTTGGTGGTGATAGTAGTGGTGGGTAGGTGTGTGTCGTACCATGAATTTACTGCTGACGAGGTCCAAGAGACTCTGTCTCGAAGGCAAGACTCCACGAGACACATTCCCCACGCTCTTCGTGTCGTCATCCCGGTACCGTCCGGTACCTCGGCCGTTACCGGTCCTCGATATCTTCTCCCGCAACTTCTCCCCCGTGTATCCCAAGGTTATAGCGGAACCACCGCTGAGACGGTCACTCGCGCTCCCACCTCCACCCGTCGACATCACGATCCCTGAAATCAGGCATCGCAATCGTTGAATCGACGATTCCACTTGAACATCCAACGGAACAACGAGCTTCGAACAAAACGAATCATTGTCTTTCGTAACCTCTCGGGAAAAAGTTTTTGTTGAACTTCCCAAACAATGCGGGGGATGAAATTCGGGCAAAGTCAAGGGTAGTTTCCGTCGAACTTCGCGGTAACATTTTTTCATCAGAACCGCGGTGGATTCGACTGCTCTTTTATCCGGATATCAACGTACGAAAATCGAAACTTTTCGAGTCGATTCTTTATGGTTTCAAAGCCGGTGGAATTAGAAACCACAACATTTCTCAGCTCGGCGTTTCTTTCCTCGGCGGAACGTATAATAAAGTATTCAGTAGTCGTCTCGGTGACTCGCGATTGTTCGACATGCGCGCATTTAAGATATCTTGAACGGGAATTTTCGCAATCAAATTTGCAGTCTTTTATGGCGGTGAATGAAATTTGAATGAATCTTACTTTATAAATAGAGCGACTTGTAAATGTGTGCTCATTATGGACGCTGCTGCATAATTATGTACGAGGAAAAAGCATTAAAAATGAAAGGAGCGAGTCGGCTAAGGCAAAAGGATTCAATGTTTCGTTCAAAAACAAAGAAATACTCGGGCGAAGTTGTTTCAAAAAATACTTTGTTTTTCCGCAGCATTTAAGATCACAAATTGACTATTTATTTTCTAAATTTTTATCTCTTTTGTGTGTTTCGTCCTAGTTTGATCGATAAAATGCATCAAAAGGTTCAATTGTTGGTTCACGACTCAGGCTTGTTAACTTGACGTCAACAAAAATGTTTACTGTCAAAACAGCTACGAGGACCTTTCGGCTTTTAGCATAATGAATTTGGTCTAGCATTTTTTTAACTTTGAGCTAACGAACAAAGAAACGCGGAAGTAAAGATATGCCTTGGAAAATCTTGACTCAATTTCCGACGCACGGAAAAGTACGCATTTGTCCGCGGTGAGGAAAGACCGGCCAATATTTCAGTGTTGAACCCAAAACAGAAGCGCGTCTCTTGATACCACACGCGAATACGAGGAGATAAATGCAAGGATTCTCGGTGCTTTCAATCTCTCGCCAACTCATTCAGACCTGGGCATGTTTTTCGTGCGGCAAGGTACGACCCCAATTTCCTTTTGTTTTTATCCATCAAAGAATAAAGTGTTCCCGGAAAATGCTTGACGAAAATTGCAGTTATCCCAGCACGAAGCGTTTTGAGAGAAGATAAGAGAAATAGTTTGAGATGCAAGTGACTAATCTTCGTTAATCAATCTCGGTCCCGAGTTTCTGCTTATTTCCTCTTTGATTCTTGTCGCTCATTCGGCTCGTGAAATGTAGATGTCAGGGCAAACATTAAGAAGAAAAAATGTAACCATGAGCGAGTTTAAGTCGCATCGTCGAAGGATAATTTAACTCGAACCAAGAACGATTCAGACCCGTTGGTTAAAGCGAATGAACGTGCCTCATCCATTTGCTAGAGGGATGAAAAATTTCCTTGGTCTCATTGAAAGCACGTTTCACAATAGCGGGCGTACTTGTTCTTATTGGAAAGTCTGCCTTCTCTCAAGCTAAACTCGTAAAGAGTATTATTACGCGAAGTGTCCTTCTGTCGCCGGCGAAAACAGCTCTGATATTTCTGCTCCGTTGACTCCTCACCTTCTGCCTTTAAGATATACTTTGCTTGAATAGATGAAAGGTTTACGTGACCGATAGTTCATTTAAAGACGAAGTACAATAATTACTTTTTCGGTGGAACAAGTTCTGGGTGAATCTACAATTTTTTCAAAGTTGGAAAATCGATATTACGGGCGGACAGAAAAAGTGTATTAAAATGTACAACTTTCCCTGGTAAACCGAATCTTTTTGTGCGTTTTAATACTACAGAAAAATTTTTTAATAGTAGTATCGTATGCTGACTCTTAAATTTTTAACTACACATAAAACTTTTAATGATGATCATAAAAAAGAATTTCTAGTATGCATTTTAATAAAAAGCATGTCGAAATTAACAACGGCAATGTGTCGTAATTTTAAGATCAGCATGTAAAAAAGTAACGTGCACTGCATGTTGAAACTCAATATACTTTTTTCTGATTGCCCTAAGAGCACACAATATTCCAGGAATATGCCAGAAATATTCTTGGAATATTAAAATGACAATATTTTAAAAATATTCGACAAGGGCCGGACATTTTAATATTCCAAGAATATTTTTAGGAATATTTCTGGCATATTCCTAAAATATTGTGTGTTCTTAGGGTGGTTGTATCTCGTTTTGTAAAATTGTTGATCACATTGTTGATGTGAATTGTTGTTATCAATCGTTTCTTTCTCACAAGTACCATTTGAAATCATGAGTAATATTTTTGAAGTTTTAAAACGTGCACATCAGCGATCATATGAAGCAGTGATGCGTCGAATTCAAGTTTTCATGAATGCGTGTTTCGACGTGCGCTACGTAGAATAAGAAGTAACCACAATTTTATGCCTTCCCCATTCCTCGGATGAATAAAAATCGCTTAAAAACCGAAAGAGAGTTTTCATACCGTTTTCCTATCTTTTTACTTCGCGAAAAAGTACAATCATTTGTATGTTAAAATTTTAGAATCAGAGTTTCTGACATACGTAACATTACTTTATAACATATAACATTTTTCGTAATTTTTCTTTCATACTTTTCCTCTGAAAATAGATTTTGATGAATTTCGTAGAATAGCATTTTGATGTACGCATTTCGGGGCTTCCGTGTATTTTAATATGAATGACCATAACAGTATTATCGCGAGTTTCAAATTCGAGCATCATCGATTTTTGCCTTTCAATGAAGCAATCGATGCGTGAGGCTCTATTTTGTTTCGAATCATTGTGCATAAAACGCTTCAAATTACCTTTAGCATAAAGCTGAGCTACGTGATTTTTTCCATATTTCAAACGTGACATCTCTGTTTACCTCTACAAGCTTTTCGCTCAAACCGTACGTGAGAAAACGCAACCTCCGGAGAACGAGCAAAGTTATTTTGTTACAAAATCCATCCCTCTCGCTCTTTCTCTCTTGACTGTTCTGATGAAAACATTATCTTTTCAGAAGTTTATAGCGAGATGTGCATGCCGGAATGAAATTTCTTAGCGATGCCAGAAAATTTTTCAAAATCTGAAATATTTCCCTACTAAAACTTGCCATAAAAATGCAAATGCATATGAAAAACGAAACTAGAAGCATAAATGAAACCATTTTAGTAGAGTTTATGAAGCTTGGCATTGTGCTTCGCAAATGCTGCGGTATTATTATAAATCGCTTGCGGTTTTATTAGTTGTTATATTAATATTATACAATTAATCAATTGACGCAGTGAAGTGGTGAATTAGTTTTTACTGCTCAACATTTAATGACTACTGAAGGCAATTAGCAGTAATGAGAATAACGCATCAGTTGATGTTAAATTCAAAGCTTTTACGGAACACTAAATTACTCTACAATTAGAAAAGACAGATTTCAGCTTTTACCGTTGAGAATTATCAAATTAAAACCGTGTGTAAAGTGCGCAAACTGTCATGTGACGCATTCGAAAATTTGTGTGACTTTGAAAGTCAGTTAAAACCATTCAAACGCACGCTGGAACGGTAAAGGCATAGTCAGATTTAATCGAGCAATATAGTAAAGCAGACCCTGTTAGTTGACTGAGAAATGCAAGGACCGAATCAAACTACGAGCATATTCTGTTGAGGAAAACGACTGCTTCAATGTACTCGTAATAATTATGCTCTGGTCGGATCATTCTGCAAGCTCTGAGATGACATTTCATATTTCCTGCACAAAATTGTTGGCCTCGGAATGAAGTTATGATTAGAACGTATTTTTGATCTCCTTGAAAGACGTCAAAAGCGCAATTATAAACTCGCTTATTTATGAATAGAAAGGTTGTGCTTTTAGAGCTACTGCCCAAACTTATTTACGACTGCTTTTGACGTTTCGCTCAAAACTTTGTGAGACCTTATCGATAGCATCGTCTAACCAACACTGTGACTAATCTTTTGTTTCGCGATTCAACAGAAATCAGATTATTTTGAGAACGAATATAATTACCGCGTGAACTCGTTTTACGAAGTTAATTGAATTTACAGGTTTTGTGATACTATCGAGCGAAACTCGCTTCCGATATCGAAAAGAATGTTACAATATTTCGGAAACCGATAAGTTCAAAGTAAATGTGTAGTGCTGTGCCATCGGCGACATATCAAGCACGTCAGACATCAAAGTGAGAGTGCCTTGATAGGCTCTTGGAGCCCGGAAGATTACACTACCGAGAAGTGGGTGACTTTATGATGAAAACGTTTCGTTTTACTTTCGCCTTTCGTCAACGTCGAAGTTGGGAATAAATAGGAGTCATCCATGCCTGAACTTCCTTCGAATAATGTTCTTGATTTTATTCTGCAATTTCTACATTTTCCGTTTGTATCATTTGGACATTTTTTACTTGATGTCGCGATGAATTACGATTACGATAAATACTTTATGAAAATTGCACGAAATTGGTTCGAATGGAAGTGCACATTACTCGCTGGTAATTTTTCATCTTTATAAATGTTGCAGTTTCAATTTTATCTACAACTTTTCTCGATCCTTACAAGAAACAAATATATCAGTCGGCGAAATGTGTAGTTTACCTCTGACCGAGTGCACTTTGGACCTTTTTATCCCACTTTTTCCACCTTTACATCCTTTTCTCTTCTTTATCAGAGCTCGGGGCATTTAGTCAGCCGTACCCGGCATAAATTTCAACCCAAGACAATCAGCGTAATTAGAGTATATAATTACTGTTCAATAAAACAAAACTACACTTTTCCGGGAGAATTTATTTTCACTTGTGAAATTCCGTGCAGCTACAGCCGTTTCATAAAAGTTCAACGAAAATACCGAGATTTCATATTCCCTCTGGATCTAATAAAAGTTTCAGTCTTTTTATGAACTACGATGTATTTAACCTCAAGTTCAAAACAAGCACAGAACTTTGTATTATATTTTGCTGTTATCTTTTATTTTTTTAATTAAATGTATATTTTATATCGGAATAATGTACTTGGTTGAAAGAGGTATGAGAATGTATGGTTGAGTACTTCTATTAATGTGTAAGCTCATTTCTGGGCCAACAAGCTGAAATAAATGTATCTATTCATCTATAACTTGAAAAACTTGCTTCGAGTAAGTAGCTCGTTAAAATAGATGGAAATCGGTTTGAGTGAGATTGCATATCGCTTTTCATGATTTTATCAGATAAATTGTTTTTAAAATGCACCAATTCCCAGGCTCGTTCGCACATGAGCAATGTATATAGTGCAGTCCTTACATCACATATTGCAAGTTATAGATAGAACTCTAGTTTTTTGCTAAATTTTACTTTTTCTTTACTTGTTTTAATTGCATTTCTTTTCGATGAAGCTAAAATGTAAAAAATGTATTTTTTCTATCTCTTATCTTTGAACTTTATATACTTTTCGGGCAAATTCCCGTTGTGAAATTCAATAAAATACAAAATAGTAATTTGGCATCACAAGTATAAATTGAAATTTTAATATAATGATTGAGGCTGCGGTGCAACTTTAACAAGCAGCGTAATTTCATATCCAATTCCAAAAACATGTCGACGTTAATATTGTAAAAGAACAAGTCCGAAATAATCCTTCAATCGATCGCCCAATTGACATAGGTTAGGTCACCGGTGACATTTAATCTTGCATAATGCAAACCGAATCTTCTTTCCCAGTATAAAATTGGTGAAAACTTTCATCCAAATATAAAAAGTGTAGGTTATTTCCGCAATTATTCAATAATCGGGATGTACGACCGAAGTAATGTTTTTGGATTGAGCGATTTTTATGTATCGGAAAATATTATACTATCAGTAATGAAAATTGTTATTCTTCCACAGGGAAAAAGTTTTGCTTGTAATTTATGCGATATGAAATGTGGATTTCGATTACATATTTAGACTTCCATTGTACCTTCAATCATTTACATGTTTCCAAACGAGAATATCTTATCTCTGTATTTATATTTCGAATACATTGCATGTTTTTGACTAAAGTAGATATGATAAAGTATTTTTTTAAATACTTTATATCTCAATTACTTTAATTCTAGAATCCCGACCCGTTTGGGTATCAAAACACAAGCAAGCCATGTAATAACTTACTTTACGACACGATTGAAGATAATAACTTTTGGAGTACAGTAAATTTACATCGTACTATATGAAAGATGGTGTGGTCCGTTCATTGTCGGTACTTCAGTTTACAGTAAGGTTAAGATCGATGAAAACGAAATTAGGATTTTCAGAATAGCATGCAAACCCAACGAATTTTAGGAGGATTTAAAACAATGATGTCCATTAACTCATCATATCATCTTTTCGAAATAAACGAACTCGTGCATTTTAGAAAATATTTCTTATGCCAGATTTCTGTACATAAAAAATAGATCAGATCTGATTTAATCCACTGTGACCTACTTAGATCTAATAATATTTGGCTCGATCTAACGGGGTCTGTAATTACCAACATATCTCATTGGATCTAATTCATTTTTCACAAGATATGTGAACTTGTGGTCTTTCTAATGTAATTTTTCTAACAAACATGCCACGCTGATTTTCTAAGGTTAGAATAATTATGCAAACGAAAACTGCTGATCTCATTGTGTACAAGATTCCAATTCTTAACGAAAGCTTTGGTATTTATAAGTATAATGCGGCGAAATTACAAAAGAAATTGAAATTCTATAAAACAATAGTTTCAGTTTCAGAACGAGAAGATCTCAATCGAATTTTCTGCGGAAATTCGTTAAGACTAATGTACCAATGCCGGAACAAGTGTTTGTAATTCTAGAAAAACTCAGAGTTCTTTCAGATGTTCTGAAAATTCATAGTTCATACTTTTATGTAAAACCTTTGGGGAAAAGGATGCTTCTACCAAGCGTGCCGGCATTGGTACATTTACCTCAACACATCTGTGTATTCCGATTTTTCACCCTTGCTGAAATCTATCGCCAAAGAAATCTGCTGACCGATGATCCAAGCTTTGTTCGATGGCATACCAAAAAACATAAAGTGGGACTGGCCAGTGGTGCCATTGTTCTCAGGTGATTCGAATATATTTCTCGGTGGTTTGTGGATCACGTCCAGCCATTTACCCAGTTCCACCCACTTTCCACGCTTTACATCCATCCAGCAAATCAGTTCCACTCTTTATTCTCTTGAATGAATTCCCGTAAATTTTAGTGAGCTGAAGAGATGTGATCCGGTTTTATGTATCGGAACGTACAGCCTGCATTTTCGTTTTATTTTTTCATCCGCTCGTTTCGCCAATTTAAGCAAGCAATAAATTGCGACGTAAAGTTTTACGTTCTCCATCGATCGATACGTTACGAAAATGCGCTATTTTT
The DNA here is from genome assembly GCA_022816865.1 of Zelostemma sp. ZL-2020. NCBI lineage: Eukaryota > Metazoa > Arthropoda > Insecta > Hymenoptera > Platygastridae > Zelostemma > Zelostemma sp. ZL-2020. Next base: position 26,616 of record JABFQM010000745.1, read on the forward strand.
GAAAAAAATAGTTTGTTAATTTCCCTGCTCGTTACGAACTGCAATCTAACTTTATTCATTTTTAAACGAGATTACTTCGACGCGAACTGCTCCGGGACAATTATTTAAAGAAAATGAAATTTCGAAAGTCAATCCTAACTTATTTTTCGCCTTTTCACGTATTTGAAACTTCCAATCTTCATAAATTTCATAATTAATAACGTTACGTGAATTAAGTATCACGAAACTTTGGTTGATCTGATTAAATTGTTTCGAGCGTTCCAATTTTCCGCGAGGTTCGCGTCAGCGACGAGTAATCAAGGTATTTTCAGTGAAATCTATCAATATCTTCGGATTGATTCAGTATCTATTTGATTCCCAAGTTATCAACGCTAATCAGAAGCCAGGTCTGATATCGTTCCTCAAGAAATAATCACAAAGTTCAGAGAAACTTGGACTCCGCGTTACAGCAGAAATTGCTAAGCAGACTCTAGCATAACCACCGAGGTCATAACTTTGTAATTACTTACGTCCATTACTTGATTATAAGGCTTACTTGTCAGCTCAACGAGCTCGTACGAAGCGACAGAAAACTTCCTTTGAGTCTCGACTTTCAGCCGCGATTCGCTGCTCGCGTGGACGATTTTCGTGAAAGACTTGAGCGGTTTTAAAAATAATTGAATAAAAAATGGGTTCAAAAAGCTCGATACGAATTGGAAACGAATTCCAAAAGTTTCGTAACATCTGTTCCGCTGCAACGGAATAATTTAGTATTCGGGAATCATTTATTGTGTTCAGGGTTACGGAAATAATGTCACGTAGACATCGATACTCAAGTGCATCTTTCTTTACTGACTCTCAACTGCTTCCCTTCTTTCTATTGTCGCGAATACCCTTTCTTCCTCGCGATGCGAAAAGAAAAGCGCGTGTGTACACGTAGATGACAATGTAGAATATGTGATTTTGTACACACAAAGTGCACGTATTGCACGGAGATCGCGGGTGTCTCGGCTGCGTTATGTAACGTGCATCTGTATCTCTCCAGTCTCTTTACGTTTCCGCATTTATTATCTATTTATACTTTATTCGCTGTTGAGTCATCCGACGAGGAGCTTAACATGGACATTCTCAACGTATGCTTTTACTTATTTACCGAGATTCACTATTTATCACAAGCACGAGCAGTGCTGCTGTTTCTTTATTCCGGTGATACAAGTTTTCAAATATTCTTGTTTCTTTCGCGTTCTTTTGCAAATATTTGAGTAGGAACGTGATAAAGTTTCTGCTTGACACTCGCGTTTATGCATCTCATATTTTTTTACTTTGAATCGTAAACAAAACCGTTTTAAGTGGAGTGCATGAGTTTTGTTTGTACCAGAAGAGCAATTTTCGATAAACAGCGGATAAAGATATGCAGTAATTCTAAAAGTGGAATAAGCAAAGAAAAAAAGGAACTCTTACCCTCTAGACTTTGGGAACATTTACGCAAGCAGAAAATCGTACTGGAATTAACAACTTACAAAGCAGATATTAAGCTCCAGGACACAAAGTGCGCAAGAAATTTCATTTGGAACATAAGTTTTCTTCTTGTGATTTAGTTTAATTGCACAAGTACTTCGGAGTTGCAAATTTATACATCAGAGTAATCATTTTGTTTGATTTGGAAAGCAATGCTTGAATGCAAAATATCCGGAAATCACGAAGTCCCGGTTCTTGGTTTATAATGTACTCGAAAAGCGAGAACAAGTGGAATAAAAATGCAGTAGCAGAATACTTTTCGAGCATACTTTTCCGTCCGGATTTATATTCAAAAGGAATATATAGTGACCGAAGTTCGCATCGGAGGTTACGTGGCTCTGAAGCTTGGGCAGGAACTTGTCTATGTTAATGTTTACTCGAACTTTGAACAGAATATTGTTAGATCATAGCAATTTGTAAATATGTATTCCATGCCAAAGCAAATTAGAGAAATTCACTGCAGTCGGAAATCCAAATACAAATGTTTATTCGCAATTGGAGAGCGACCCTTTGGGCAATGTAAACTTGTAATTTTGAAACATTTTCATGCGAATTTCATACAACGCGAGGTGTCCATCAACTATAATTGAAATTCCCGGTAAATATCTTCGACGGACCAAATCAGTGAATGAATATGCTATTATCACCGACATTGATGTTTTCAAAGGTCGATGTAATTGTTATAAACACATTTTGAGCGAAATGAAACGATACAAATTATGGAAAATGGAATTGAAAATAAACCATCGCGATCATCATTTGCTGCAACAACAATATCGCCGGGATTCAGGTGTTGCCACATAAATGAAGTTCGTAATCAGTCGATGCAGCCACACTTTTCCAAATAATGCGAGGAGGGTCGGCTTCGTCCGCCTGATTTTATACGTCATAAAAAAAACTTTGGGACGTGGTCTCATTTCGAAATTCAGGACCTAGGCTGTTACAGTTTTTTTATCATGTGATAAGAAGTGAGGGGTTGAAAAAAGGCATTTCATAGTTTCATCGCAAGCATCATTGACCGCGATAAATTTACTCGTGACTTAAAGTTGGAGGGCAAAAATCTATTACGACGTTCATCTGCAACCATAAATCAATCTGTTTATATCCTTTACGAAACGCTGGATGGAACGCTGGGGATGAAACTGTACGAAAGGGGGGCAAAAGCTTCGTACGCATTAAACGCTCAGGGCCCGCTGGCTCACATCCAATGTATAAATTACCTCGGCCAGCTCTGGGTCAATGACCCTAGTTTGCTCGTAAAATATAAATGTAATGGTTTATCTGATTAAAGGGACTCAATTGCAGCAGCTAAGAAGATGACTTCAATTCCCTTATCGTCTTTCTTGCTGAGTGACGAATTATTGACGCAGTATTTTTTT